>JAKCPI010014903.1:0-38812 GCA_023213315.1 Euborellia annulipes | reverse complement strand
TTTTTTCTTCTAACAAAATCAAAACTATTGCTTGTAGAAAAAATTATGATGAAGAAAATCCTACATCGCCTTCGAAATATTAGAAAATAAAAAAACCTCATTTGCGATTTTTTCCTTTAAATCTTTACTGTCTCCGGTACAGATATAATTTTAAAAAATGTGGCTAATAATTTCAACCTTTAATAGTAAATCTTGACAAAATGAATTTATTAGTTATAATCAGGTTTTAAAACTTTGATGCTAATCCGGGAAACGACTCTTCCGGGAGGGGGGGGGCAAAGTATTATCTCACCCTAACCAAAATATATAATATGAATTAATTAAAGAGTTTTGCTACTGTTGACTTAGAGTATAATAACAATTGAACGATAATGATTAATAAATTTGAACATCCTTAAGGTTTATTTTTCTATTATTATTATGCATTATAATATCCTATCTTTAAAAAAAAAAATTATATAAAAATAATAACAAAAATTTAACAAAATGTTTAGCTATTAGAATGCATAGTTTGGAATAGCTGCTAACTAGTTCTGTTGCTTTGTTTTGCAGAGTCCCGTGGAGTTGGAGGAGCGGCTGCGACGGCTGGAGGCTGATAAGGAATCGCTACAGTTGCAGGTTTCCTGTCTGACAGAACAAATCGATGCACAGGCGCATAAGATCAGGGATCTGGAACGCACCCTTGACGACCGGAATAAGCAACTCGCCTCCGCTCACGACCTCCTGCAAAGGGTAGGTTTATAACAGAGTTGAGCAACATACTAAAAAAAAGTATCTATAAATAAATACAAGATACAAGATATTTTGATTTTGTGTATCTAAATGCAAGATAAAAAAATAATTAAATCCAAATATTTCAGAAACTTTAAGTGTTACATTTATAGTTGACATTTCACTTGAAATTCATTAAATTTATTGTGAAAAAAGTAAAAATTCTAAATTCTATGAAGATCAATTCCTTGTAAAATCTCAAAATATTTACCTAAATTTCTAAGAAAGAGATTTTATTGGTTTTTAAATTGTTAGATAATTATTTAGATAATTATTTAGAATCGCCATTAAAAGAGAAGATTTCCTTATTAACTTGAATTTTAGTGTTTTTCACAATAAATTTAATGAATTTCAAGTGAAATATCAAAAAATGTGGGTCAACAAAATAACTCAAAATCGAAAAAATCTCTCGATACTCAAATCTTATAATTAAATGTTTACTAGCTCTGAATATCTTATAAAATTTTTAGGAGATGCTGAGCCGGTCGTCACTTGAGACGCAGAAATTGGAGCTTTTCTCAGCGTTAAGCGAACTGAAGCTACAGTTGGCTGCCTCCGAAAGAGAGAATATCGAGCTTCGTGAGAGAAGACGCAGCTTTCCAGGGAAACCCCCAAGTAGAGCAGTCACCCAGTCCCCTCAGGTAGTTAGTACTCATCTAGACTAATTAAATTGAAATTTCGATTTTGATTTAAAAAATAATAATAGTTATTCAAATTCAGAATTTTGTTAGAAAACATCTCTATCTATAGTATATTCGGTATGAGTAAAAAGTTCTAAACATTTATTAACTCTAATCTAAGCGCTTTATATTTTTGATAGCATAAAATTTTGACTTTGCTTTTTGATACAATAACTCAATCCCTTCTGCTTTAAAAATTGTCTGGCTGAGCTTTGTCTAAAAGATTTATTTCATCATCTCGTCCTTTTAGCCCTCGGCCAGTCCAGTTTTACTGGCCGATAATAGTCCTCGTCGTCTTGGGGCTCATCCGCACAGTCTCGAGGATTTCAAGGACCTTCCGGCTCAGCCCAGGGTAAATTCAACTTTCCCTATAAATGAATTTTCTATGAAAAATATAAATAATCAAAAAATATTTTTTTTTTAGAATATAAAGGATTTATAAGATAATATTTATAAAAAAAAAAAAAAAAAAAAAAAAAGATTCTTGTTCTTCTTACTATTTACTAACACCTAATTAAGATTTTAAATCACTTAAGGGCTCATATTTTGTAAAAAGATGAATGACAACCACGAGTTACCCGAGCTAAGGCTTGTATTTTTTCTGAGTCTCCCCCTCCAAAAGTCACATCAATATTTAATAGGCCTGGAAGAAGAAGAAAATGTTTTTAAATCACTTAATCTAATAGAAAATTTGTAATCATGTTTCAGACACCTCCAGCGTCATATCGGCGCACAGTAGAGCACTATGGATCACTACCACGAAGTGCGTCACGTAGTGCCGCCTCAGCGTCTTCCGTATTACAACCTGCACAATTGAGCTCCACCCCACCTCCTTTACAACAAACTCAACAATCAGGAGCACAAAGTGGAGGATCTCCGCCCCGTAAGGGCGTTGTCTTCGGTAAGCCGCCACCACCGGCTCAACAGCCGCTGCAGTTGCTGCCACGCTCGCTCTACGCAGCGGGACCACGTGCAGCTGTCACCAGCGCCTCTACGCCCAATCTACAGGCGCCGCCCTTCCGAACAGGCACTCCCCACTCTCTTTATCTTTCTTTCGCTCTCTATGCCTGCATGACCTATTGTCTGCATAGCAAATTTGCTCTTATGAACGAACCATGGGTGCCACTGAAATAATTGAAATTTTATTTGTTGTTACATTTTGCTGAATTTGAACCAAAGGTTGATAAACATTCACTTGACTAATCGGCTTCTAAAAAAAAATTACTTTATAATTTTACCCTTGAGGGTATATAATCCCTTAAACAGCTGTTGATATGGTTGCCTATCTATCAGGCTCTTTTCTCTGAGAACCTTCAGAAGTTTCTTGAGTACTTTTGAAAGTAATGAAATAAAACATTTTAGAAAGTTAAAAAAAAATAATAATTTATTGATATATTAATTGATACGATTAATTAATTAATCGGTTAATAGAAATAAATCTATGTATTTAGTTCTAGAGCCACGGACAGAAAGGGCATAAATCACAAAATTTAATTAAGAGTAAATAAAAAAAATATTTTTCACTTACCTCTGAAGTGCATATATTCGGATTTTTAAAATTAGATATTTTTTGAAGGGAGGGGAGAGAGGACCCATATTAATATACAGCCCCAGAGCGAGCAAAGTTCTCGGCGGCTCTATATAGGTCCGCTATACCCAACGGAAAATCTTTACCTAACCAATAAATTTCCAAGCATGTGAAGTAAAAAAATTTTATTTTCTTCTCCTACAACAATTACAATTTAAAATTTCCATTTTTTTTTTTTTTTTTTTTTTTTTAATTTAAATATACCCAAAACAAAAAAATACACATTAAAATTTATCATTGTCAACCCATCCATGGTTCAATTTCTAGCCCGTCCACACGTAAAGTTACACTTTTATTTGGGAATTAAAAAAAATATTTGAGTTGTTGCTGGTTTCAGAGGATGATTTGACGGGAGAAATAAAACAGCAAAAATTTCTCTCTCCTTACTGTTATTTTATTATCCAAATACAAATCAATATGTTGTATGTGTGTGGACTGGGCTATAAATGCATGGTACAGAGAGTGCTTTGTATCTACAATAATTTGTAGACCCTCCTGATTAAAAAAAAAAACCTTAAAATTTTAACTTCGTATAGCTAAAAACGCATCCCCTCCTTTATCATTTTTTTTTTTTTAACTTTTTCTAACAAGTGGAGTGTACGGCCTCCCCCTCACCAATTTGAACGAAATTTTTTTTATCTATAGGACTTAATGAAAAACAAATTCTATCAAAGCGAGAGAATGCGCTTCTCAAGGGTTCGTCTAAAAAAAAAATTAAAGATTTGCCATCTTGTCTTAAGCCGTTGCGAAGAAATATTTCTAAATGCTTTGGTGGCTAACTTGGTAGTGTTCTTCTACTTCACTACCTCCTCTACATACTAGCATTAATTGTAAATAATACATAATGGTCAAAATATCTAAAGAGCGAAAATAAATGAAAGAAATTTGTATAGCATGCATTTTTTCTTACAACAAACGTTACATATTAAAAAATTGTAATATTAATAATTATAATCTGTAGTGGCTTTGTAAGAATCAGGATGATATTGATCATAAAAACAAAGAACTTCGCAACGGCATAAGAACCTTTGAGAAGCGAATTCTCTCATTTTAACATAATTTGTTTTTAATTAAGTATTACGCATAAAAAAATTCCGTTCAAATTTCGGTGAAGGGAAGGCAGTACACTAGGGCGGGTCGTTTTGCCACTTTTTTTTCGGGGCAAAATGTAATAGCCGGCAAAAGTGGCTCACCCACAAGAACATTACAGATATAAATTTTTTTTCAAATCGGACAATATCTTCTGTGAGAATTTATATCTCAAATTTTCGAAATTTCGACTGAAAATTCCAAAATTGTCATTAAATTTAGTTGGGTTATAAATGGACCATATTTTTTGGATAACAAAATATTACTTGAGATAGAAAACTGACATTCTAGCCTCAAAATGGGGCAAATTCAGTATAATTAAGCCAGAGGAGGCATCTCTGGCCCTTCCAGGGGCATATGACTGACATTTTGAGGCTAGATGTCAGTTTTTATCGTAAGTCACATTTCGTTATTCAAAAATATGGTCTCTTTATAACCAAACTAAACTTAATGACAATTTTGGGATTTTCAGTCGAAATTTCGAAACTTTGAGGTAAAAATTCTCACAGAAGATATTTGAAAAAAAAAAAAAAAAAAATTATATCTGTAATGCCCATGTAGGTGGGCCACTTTTGCCGGCTATTACATTTCGCTCCGAAAAAAGTGACAAAATGACTCACCCTACCGTACACTCCCCTTTTGTTTCTAAATGATCCCAAATTAACATTCATATTTGAAATATTAAAATTAATATTGAAAAAATTTAAGTAACGAGATGCAAATTTTTAATGTTTATAGATTTCAAAAACTTTATTACAAAAGAATAGTTATATAAATTTTCTTTTCTAGTTCTTCCTCTATGTCTTGTTCTATATTTGATTTCCTAATGCTTGTGCTCCACTCTTTTCTTATAATGAAGAAATGAATTTGTGTTGTAAAATTTAAATATCTTTTTTTTTTAGTACCTGTAAAACTTTGAATGATAGGGTTTGGAAATTATTTGTTTTTGAATATCTATTAAAAATTCTAATTAAATTTCAAGATATTTTCACATTTAACAACTTTGCATTTTATCATAAAATTGCTATTTATTTATTTGCGCTTGATTAGTTAAAATATTAATTTTTTTTTTTAAATAATTTCCAGGCCCGTAGTCAGAGTGGTAGCCAGATAATTTTTTCGGGTTTTTGAAAAATTATTATTCTGAAAGCGTTTACAAAGTATTATGAAAGAATTATAAAAATAAATTGGCTCATATGTTGTTGAAAAAATTTTCAATCTCAAATTATACTTGCTGTCTTTAATTTATTAAAAAAAAAAAAAAAATTACTTTTTCTAAGGCATAAAAAACTCGACCTAGTATGTTTAAAAAAATGCTTTAAAAATTTTCATTTTATAATTCTACTTTAAAATGATTAAAAATGTCTGACTACGGCTCTACATATGATTATTAATAATATTTGATGCCCTGATTCAAAGGCGTGAATGACTAATGCATGATGTATTGATAGTGATATTGTTATAATTGCTAAGAACGCTTTAATCATTCAAATTTTCTTAAATATATTATTATAAAATAAAAAAAATCTTGACCCCTGGCTCAGCTTCTGTTACCAAAGGTCAAGGGATCGCATCCCGCCTCAGGCGACAAAATTTATTTCAATTGAATTGGATACCAATCAATTGAAATAAATAGGGACGGGATCTAAATGCCCTTGGATCCCGAAAAAGACCTTAAAACGAATTAATAAAATATAAAAAATATATTCGTAAATCTTTTATATCACTTAAAATTTTTAATTATTCTCTTCGATTTGTTTAATATCATCTTGTTCTAAATTTTATTTTAATTCGATTCTAAAATTTTTCATTTTATATTTTAAAATAAGATTTTCTTCTGAACCAGAAGAACAAAATATTGGCAAAGGTTGATTTTTTTTATTTGATAATAATATATTCATGAAAATATTATTCTAGCCATAGAATTTAATCATAGTCTTCACTAATAATTTTTTCTTATATTTTTTTTATAGCTGAAACAGAACCAATTGTAATTGAAGATCGCAACGGGGATGACATCGACGGGCCCAGCGATAGTTCCGTCTATGGAAGGTGATTATTATTTGGAATTTTAAAGAAAAAAATGGGAAGAAGATGAAGAATATCCATCCATTTAATGATCTAAAAATAATACCTTATTCACTTTACGAATAAATATAAAATATATTTCAAAATTTGATGAATTAATAAAGATGGGAACTTACTGCCTTCTAAAACCTTGTAAGGCCCTCTTTATTCTTTTATTATAGTTTTAAAGGGAAGAAATTAATGACTGAGTGACAATCATCAGGAACAGATAGGTGAAGGCAGCCAGCAAAGAACAAAAATCTAAACAACATTAACAATTTATCGTCCTGAGGATGGAAGTGACTCGTTCCCGAAACGTCGACGATATTTAAATAAAGTTTTTGTTCTTTGCTGGCTGCCTTCATCTACCTGTTCCTGTTGTATTATAGTTTTATTTTTTTAATTGTTTGATAATCGTTATTATAAATATTTTTTTAAGAAGAACTATATTATTTTTCAACTTTCTTTAAAAAAAAATTATTTTACCAAATTTTGCTGCTAGTTCTAAAATATTAATATTAGTTAGTAATAAACTAAGAAACAATATTACTTTGTTTTTTTTTTTAATACACAGGATGAAACGTTCGGGATCAGGGAGTCTAGACGAATTGGCATCACCAGATGGTCCGGGCGAATTCCGACGAGGTGGAGTTCGTGCAACAGCTGGACCACGACTAGGCTGGTCAGCACCTGGACCACCGTCTCTTCCATTCACAGATTGGGATTCTGCAGCTGTCTGTCTCTGGCTACAGCAACTAGGTCTTGATTGCTATGTGCATGATGCCAGTAAATGGGTCAAAAGTGGCGCACAATTGCTCTCGGCTTCGCCTGGTGATGTCGACAAAGAGCTCGGAATCAAGGTCTTAATTTTATTATCCCTCTTTGAAAAAAAAATCAAAGTAAAGCAAATATATTTAAAAACTTATCTAATTATTGTTATGTTAGAACCCCCTTCACCGGAAGAAGCTGCAGCTAGCGCTCTTGGCCCAGCAGCCGAGTATCGTAGCTCTAGACCCTCTTCTGGAACCAGCATCTCTTCTGGATACAGCTTGGGTACTTCGTTGGCTCGATGATCAAGGTCTTCCACAGCACAAAGAAGCGTTCTTAGCCGCTCGGGCTGATGGCCGAACTTTACACAGGCTCACTACTGACGACCTCCATCACCTGCATGTTACCAGCTCACTCCATGTGGCTAGTCTTCGAAGGGGCATCCAGGTCCCGTATTTTAATTTAATTGTTAAAGTTTTTTTAAATAGAATTATTTATTTATTTCTTTATTTTTCTGTAGGTATTGAGAGAGAACGCATTCGATCCGAACTGTCTGGAACGGCGGTCACAGGCAAATACAACCGGAGAGCCATCTCCGCCGCCAACACCTGCTCAAGTGGCACGATGGAGCAATCACCGAGTCATGGAATGGCTCAGGGTCGTTGACTTAGCAGAATATGCACCCAACCTGCGTGGATCAGGTTTTTGTTTTTTTTATTTTTCATACCTTATCCTTTTAATTTAATACTTTTGTTTCCCATATTAGAGGTATAAATTAATTTCGATTAGAGATTGTTAACTTCTTTTCTGTAAAATTGCTGAATGCTATGGTGAAGAATTCAGAAAAATAACAAGACGCTTGCAGCCATATTTTCTTTTATTTAGATTTGCCCTCACGGCTGACGTTTCGACCCGAGTTCTAAGCTTCATTTTTGTTCTTTACGTTTTGCTGTGAGCAGACCACATGCTGAATGTTGTTGCTGTTTTTAAAAATATCCACTCATTTGGTTATTGCTGAAGATGGCCTAGACGTTTCGGCTCGAGGTCTAGGCCATCTTCTGGTCTAGACTTCGAGCCGAAACGTAAAGAACTCGGACTGAAACGTCAGCCGAGAGGGTGAGAATATAAATAAATAAAAATTTGGCTGCAAACGTTTTTTTATGTTTCTTTTCTGTATAGCCTAGGGGACAGAAAGTCAGCCTCTAGCGCTTTATTTTACAGTATGATGATATGATGATATTTTAATTATTCTATAGTATGAGGCAGTCGTCAAGCCAGCGTTAATAACAGAAGGCTTATATTATATATATGTAATATTCAACTAATGGAATTTTGAAGGTTGTTATTTTAAAACATAAAATTAAGTAAAAATTATAAGAGATTTTTAAAAAAACGTTATTTCAAGAACAAAGAGATCTGTCATGTTATTAAGGTTGGCCTGACGATGTCATGTTGACGAAATCGATCGCCAATAGAATAATTAATAAAATAATTAAAATTATTTTATACATAAAATTCTGTGGTTTCCTCATTAATATGACCGGCAACAGAAATGGAGCGATTTTCTTAATTTATAATTTTATTCCAAAATATAATTTTTATATCTAGTTTATTTGTTTGCCCAGGCGTCCATGGGGGTCTGATGGCATTTGAGCCCCGATTCACAGCAGAACTGCTGGCCAGTCTGTTATCAATACCTGCAGGGAAGACTCTTCTTCGTCGCCACCTGAATACACATTTCAATCAGCTTCTTGGCAAGGAATGCATTCAGGATAAGAGGGATGCTGAAGCCACTCTCGGCTATGTCCCCCTCACCCCCACCACTAAGCTCAAGGTAAACTTCAATTTCACTTGATTTTCTAATATTTATGTAGAAATAGTTTTAACTTTTTTTTTTTTTTATAATTTTCAGGTGGCGAAAAAGAGCCAATTCACTCTAAAACGTAAAAAGTCCAAATCTGAATTGGATTTCGGTGACCTCGTGTGTCCCTTGGACCCCAAGTCAGGTGATGGACCTCCCAACTCGGGTGATGGCGTAAGTGGCTTGCTTCTAACTCAACTAACACACTAAAGCAAAAGCGATTGCACTTGAGCATAAATAAGTAAAATCAGCTTCAAGCGCCGTACACAAAAACATTTATAAATAAAATTGATCATCATTAATCTGTGATTTCCCAAGGGATTGAGTTTATTTTTATTTTCATTAAACAATCACTTCCCTTTAAGTAAGAGATTTCTAAAAGTTAAGTGGTTTTTAATATGATTATCGTTCAATCTAATTAATTAATGAAGTGAAGGAAGGACTGATAAAAAGTAAAAAATCTCATTCTCAGTCATTATTTCATTCATTATTCTGTTTACATTTTGGAATCAATAATTAATTACATTTGAGGAGTAATATATTCGATTGCTTCTGGAAGCCTTTAGTTAAGTAAAATTGGAAACAACTTTTTTCACTTTTTTTTTATTTTCAGATCATTTTAATAATAGCTGACGTGATGCGCATTTTCATCACCTAGGCCTTTGCCTTCATCAGAGCTAAATTTAATAATTACTTTCTCTTATATATTACATAAAATCAAGTTGCAAGCCTTTCGTCAGAACCACCCGTAAGACCGGATACCAGGGCCACCTCCCCTGACGGACATATATATATATATATATAAGAGGATGCAAAAATTAGATAAAAATATAGTTCTGATGATAAAGAAGAAGGTCGAAAAAGATGAAGATGCGCATCTCGACAGCTGTAAAATGCTCTGAAAATAAAAAACTAAAAATTAAAAAAGTTTTTTCCCAATTTACCCACCTTCATACTTAAAGACTTTCGCGAGGAATCGAACTAAATTACCTCCTAAATTAAATTATCTCATCTAGTGCAACACCAAAATAAGAAAATTAATTCCAGAATAATTCAAGCTAAACTTCTGACTTTTTTTTATGAAAAATGGTTTGACTATTAAGCTCTTTTTTTTTTTTTGTTTAATTAGGTCTTGTTCGAATTCCGTAATTAATGTCGATCAGACTCTGGACCTTTTGAATCATAGTACGAGACAACACCAAATTGGTATTCTTTATTTTCAAAAATGGCATTATTTGATTTTTGTCGAGAAACAAGAAAATTTCTTTAAAAGAGAGAATGTCCAAGGGTAGCATGATTCTTCATTCGATTTTCATGAAGAGTGTTTCTTAAATACCCATTGATTTATTGGTAAGCATGCTGCTAGCCTCAGGACCGTTCCTGATGGGCGGGTACTCCGTGCTAGCACCCAAAAGGGCTGCGGAGGCCTCTTTTTTGTTTAAACATTGCAGAAGTTTTTTTTAATTTTTTTGATTTTATTATAAAAATTATTTTTAAAAGAATTTTCCAATTTTCAATACATGACATCAAACCCCATGTGGTCGATGCAAGTGGGAAGCGAAAAGGGTTCCTCAGATGTCAAGTTCAAATATGTAAATTTTTAATAAAAGTATATAATTTTAGAGACCAAAAACTCAGAGAAATATTATTAACATTTGATTTAATGGAAACACATCTCTAATATTTTATTCTCCTATTATTATAAGGATTAAATATCCAATACAAATATATATAATTTTTTCCTTGGTCTTTGGGAGATAAAGGTTCTTGTAAACACCGAACGCCGATAGAGCCGGCTACTTGTTATATACATAATTGTATTTAGTAGTTTTATACATAATATTAGAAGAAGTGGCTGTAGATATGGATAATATTGATATACTGGAATCATTGAAGCCAGTCAGTCTTTCCATAAACAGAAGAAGGAGCAGGCACAGCCAAAATAAAAAGCCTCCGATTTTTCACAAACCAACGAGACGTTTCCTAGTTGGTCGTATGGGCAATACATGTAAATGTATGTATCATATGTGCTTGCGAATTGGCCCATCATACTTATTAAGTGAAAATGCTCATTCGGAGGCTTTTTATTTTGGGCTGCGCCTGCTCTTTATTCTGTTTAATATACTGGAAGGCAGGTGGATCCAATAAATAAAAGCCTCTGGATGCTCACTTACTAGATGGCACTAAGGTATAATTTACTCTCTAATGATATAAATTCCACAATGTTTTAGAATAATATCTTCTAATAGATGGCACTAAGGAATAATTTATACTCTTAATTGATATAAATAAAGGTCTCCTTTGCTCAGGGGCCCACGTCTTGTGGGTACGTGGATGGCGACCACGAGCTGCCCGAGCTGGGACAGGCAGTCCTTCAGTTCTTTGTATATCTGTCTCTTCCTTCCTCATTTCAACAGGCGTCAGACCTTGCGACGCCTGTATTTCTTCCGGTCACAAAAACGCATGATAGGGTTGGAGGAAAAAATAAGGTACACCGACCCCGCATCGCGGGAATAAGGCGAGGACAGAAGAAGAAGACCGAGAAGTAATCGCTAATAAAGCCAATGTGTATTCATAACCATTATTTGCACAAAAGAATCAACGACTGAAGATAGGACCCTGAAGATTGAATAAATTTGACCCGAAACGGCTCGATATTCTGTGAGGCCTTTTATTTATTGACTGCACCTGCCTTCCAGTATATTATTATTATTAGTTAAATACATAAATGTATAATTTTTCAAATTGTTTTTCTATTCATATCTAAAGCCATGAACTAATTTTAACTGCTATTGCCATAATTTGATCATTCTTAACCTGACAATACAAATTTAATATTTGTAACAGGAGAATCAGGGGCGTATATAGAAATTTTTTTCGGGGGGGGGGGGGGCGGGGCCGAACTCAAAAAATTTTTCTGAGGAAAATTTTTTTTTTAAGAAACTCTACTTTTTTTCATACGAAATTTTTTGAGGAACATTTTTTCTATTGCGGAACCAAAGTTGTCCATCCTGCGGAAAAATTTGTTGCGCTGATGTCTGTATATCCCTATATATGTATATGTGTTTGGGAAATTTCGGGGGGGGGGGCCCTCTCGCCCCCCCCTTAAATACGCCCCTGAGGAGAATAGACTATTAGAAGAGTGTGTGGTCGCGAAAAACTTAATACTGTTTTTGCTTTCTTGGTACACTGAGCGCCACAATTAAGTCTCCCACTTGATAGCTAAGCCTTAAGTGTATGGTATAGTTATGGTGTATAGTGAAATAATTTTAATGACCGAAAAGGTAAAACGTAAAATCTGGTACGGATGATTTTAATTTAATTTTTCAAATTTAAAATTATTTCACACTTTTCCATGCTATCAGGTGGGGACTTAATTGTGGCGCTCACTGTACAATATAAAAAAAAATTATTACAATTGAAAATTTAATTTTTCGCTGGACAAGAAAAAAAAAGGATTTATTTATATTACTTATTAGACTAGTCCACCCTCGGTGAGTTGGGAAAATGGCCTGACAAGGGCGGTGTCAACATGCCCAGGAACGGCCCTGGCTAGCCATTCGCTTTCAGGTTTGGCATTTTTTTAATGTTTTTTTTTTCTCCTTTAAAAAAAATAAATAAATTCATTAAATGCTTTAAATTAACAATTCAATGTAATAACCTTGAATGAATGCCATGAGCCTAATAAAAAAGAGCAGCAACAAAAAAGTTTTCGGGCCATCTAATGAATTTTTTTTTCTAACGATTGGATGGTTGATTTTTTTTTAACAATTTTTTTTTATTATTATTATTACTTTTTTATTTTATTTTAAATTTCGAATCAAATTTTAATTTATATATTTTTTATTGGTAGACGATCCGGAGCAACACGTCACAAAGAGCCGGGGTTGTCTATCGGGCCATTGAAACGGTGAGTTCTTATTAACCCAGCACTTGTATTAATGAGTAAAGAGGTCATTTTGATTTCACTCCTCATCTGGTTACTAAATTCATATAACTACCTTATTAATGGGCTCAAGCATATACACTGTATATATAGCCCACACCCACGAGATCATAGGACTTGAAAAAAATGACTTTTTTTGGAAATATTTTAATAACGCTTTTTAAAACGATATTTTGGCAGAGATCTGGTTCTCACCAGGTATTTATTAGGCTTAATATTAGCTTTGATATCAGCTTAGAAGACTGTATGATTGTATGGATTGAGTGAAATCATAATGTCTATAATGTAATTATGATTTTACTTGTCAGGTCATTCAATCAAATCGTAATATTTAAGGTGATTGACGATAATAAAGGCTAAATAAGGGATCTCTGTCTACATGTTCTTTTAAAAAGCATAGTTAAAATCAAGGAAGTGATGCAAAAGCAGAGACTGGCATTTCCTTTAATATTTTATTGGACAAAAGTTTCGCACTCGATAGAGGCCATCTTCAAACGTTAAATAAAAGAAAATAAAAAATTGGCTGCTTTTGCAACCCTTTCCTGATACAACTGCAATACATTTTTAAAATATTCATAAAATGAGATCTAATAAGTTGGTGGATGCAGTCCAAATTTATACATATAAAATAAAGGAAACTGGTGTTTTCTTTCTTGAGCAAAAATGACAGGTAGGTAGCATGTTAGCGCACCTGTAAAACAAAAAAATAAATATTGAAAATTATTCGTTTTTGATATTAATACTGAAGACATACTACCTGTCATTTTGTCCAAGAAAGAAAATATCAGTTTTACATAAAATGAGATTGTTTACTCATTTTATCTAAGAAAAAGAGTGGGAGATAAAAAATACCTGTAAAGGATAAAATTTTTTCTATTTTTCTAAAATATTTTGATATTTCATCTTTCACTATAATAGATTAATTAATAAATTATCAAATAAGAAAATTATAAATATCACGAACTGGAACATGAAAAAATTTAATTAATAGGGCCTATTTATTAATTCACACAGCCGGGATCGACAGATCCATCTTCTAGCAGCTCTATATTAATCAATTCTAATATAATTTTTGGGATTAAGAGAAATAAATAAAAAAAGCAGATAGGTTTTATTCCATCACATAAAGATTTCTCCTCTGCTCGACTAAAATACTGAATATTTATACATAGAATTCGAATAAAAAGCTCAATCAGGATCATTATGTTGATTCGAGGCCGAATAAAGGGAAAATTTATAGATGATAGAATAAGATTTAGATACATTTTTTATTTCTCTTAATTCCAATAATATATTGCAGTTATGACAACATCTATTCTATTATAAAGATAAAGATATTTAAAATTTCAATTCATTTATTTTCCAGGAGGCAGTCGGCTCTCCGCGCAACTCGCCTCTGCCAGAACGCACCACCAATGTATAAAAAAAAATATATAAAGAAGCAAATAATAAAACTGAATGCCAGCAATTTCCTAATAATGGTGATTTCAAATTAAAATAAATAAATAATAGACAAGGGTGTTAAAAGGGACCAAATCGTTATCTCAATTCACAAACTCGCACAGACTATATATAAATACACTTACATAATAAATAAATAAATAAAAACATACATATACACACAGAAGCAGCGCGATCTCTTTTTTCAGGACAAATACAAATCCTTTAATCTCGACATAACAGGGAACAAATTTTTTTTTTCCTTAAAAAATAAGAAAATTAAAAAAAAAAAGTGTCTGTAAATATTTTTCTACTAATCGGCTCATGTTTTTTAATTAATTCATATATACATAAAGCATATTATAAATATATAAAATAATTCTAAGGATAGATAACATATTTAATAATGACAATGAAAATGACAAATGTTGTCTGTTAAAGCCATATTTAATTGCATCAAAAAGATATATATATATAAATATTATTGTATTGATAGATTCTAAAAAAAAAAAACGGTCAAAAATTGATCTAAGGCTCATTTAAAATTTGTTTTAATATGTAAGATTAATTCTATTCCAGAATGATTTGAAGAAAAAATTCTCAATATTTTATCATTTATAATCAGTAGGTAATTTAACTCTTATTGTTTGTGTTTTTGTATTTTAAAATTATATATATATATATTGTTTGGTCTCATGTCGTTTTCTCCAGAGCGAACCAATTGTACACTATTTGGATACTAACTATTATTGTTATTATTTCAGGGATGCCAATACGTGGTTCGCTCTAGAGTAATGAATCAAAATCGCCAATAGATTAGATTGTAAAGTCAGAGCAGAGACGTAATATGAATCTCTTTCACCGCTATCCCTTTCTAGATATGAAATTAACTAAACCCCTTACTTTATTTAAGTAAGCGGTAATAATCATAATATCTATATCCCATTGGGGTGATTGTCCTGAAAAGTGTGCTCCAATTACGTCTCTTTCCCATAAGCATTGTCACACACTGACTGAGGACTCGAGTATAAACTAAAGATTTTTATAATTGTTTGTAAATAAAATATTTATTCTAATCTACTCGGCGAAAAAAATTGTGACTGTAAATTTGAATCAGAACTGGCAGCCAGAGGGGTTCAGCTTATATCTTATTCTATTAAACGAGCAATTAATCTTAAGGAAGGTAGATCTGCAGCCAGGAGAATAAAAAACTATTTTAATTTCTTTTGGTCGGCGTTTCGGACGCCAATCGCGTCCAAAGATTGTTAAAAAGCACACATGGATTTTGTTGAGGATTGTATAAAATATTTGAACAATATTGACAAAGTCATCTTTTTGTGTACACAGAGAGATCTCTTACAAAAAGATGCCTTTGTCAATATTGTTCAAATATTTTATACAAACCTCAACAAAATCCATGTGTGCTTTTTAACAATCTTTGGACGCGATTGGCGTCCGAAACGCCGACCAAAAGAAATTAAAATAGTTTTTTATTCTCCTGGCTGCAGATCTACCTTCCTTAAGATTAATAAATAACAAACATTTTACACTTTTATTAAACGAGCAATGTAGTACCATCTATTACAATAGTATTGAGACTAAAGCCCGGTAGTTAGGCAGCCCAAATGGCACACGCAAACTAAATAAAGTTTGCTTGACTGTGTGAGAAATACCTTTATCAAAGCAGACAATAGGCCGAACGACCCTTTTGTTAAAAGCAAATTTTAGTTTGCGTGTGTACGTTTATATATTTTTAAGCACAGTGGCGGATTAATGCAATTTTGTCGGGGGGGGGGAAGGGGTTTTTTTTTTTTTTTATTTTTATTTTTTTTTATTTAAGGACTTTGTCGGCATCTAAGGCCATTTAGACCCCTTTCCTATTTATTTAAGTAACAAATTCAATTGAAATTAAAGAGCGTAAATCATAATTTCTTTAGATTACTAGTTTTTATAACGTTTTGAATTTCTTCTCGGAAGGGGGCCGATCGCCCCCCCCCTTTAATCTACCCCTGTTTAAACACACCATTTCACGAAAACGGCTCTAACGATTTTTTCGAATTTTAAATATATAATATTTCCGATACCAATATGAAATTGCACTATATCTCGTCCTTGGGAAAATTCGGGTACTAATACTTTACTGAAATACTTTTTTAGTTTTTTCCAATTTCATAAAAAAAAAAAAAACGTCCGTGCTTCAAATCGGGGTCACCCCGAACACCCCGAAACTTCCAATAACACTCTCTCTGAAAAATTGGACAAAAACGAAGAGAATTTGTTTTAAAATAAGGACTCGCCAATTGAAGGTTTTTTGAAATCTGGATGTGTTATTGGCATAATAAATATTAGGGTCCGACCGAAACAAGATTTTCAGCCGAAACCAAATTTCGGCTTTCAATTTTAGTTTCGGTCAAAACCGAAACTTGTTTTTCTTAAAATTTCCCAATACGAAATTCATATCATTATACTTTCTTTTTTTTAGTATACGAGTCTTATCCCATCTTTTCAATCTCAGGTTACGGCCAGGTCGAAGTTTCGACTGGATTTTGGCGGAAACCGTAACCAAAACGAAACTTCGACCTGTTCCTAATAAATATGCTGCCTCTCTCGCTGACTGCTCTATACGAAATTAAACTTTCATTATTAATAGAATTATTTTTAAAATATTGAGAATATTTTGTTTTTGATAAACTTCAGGGCGATTGATATATGTAATTAAATATAAGGAAATTACATTATAATGCTGAAAAATGAAGATGTTTTTTTTTAATTTATAAAAAGGGAAAAAAAAACATTTTTAATTTTCTATTAAGTTTGAAAATACAAAAATAATTTTAGAATGGTGAATTCATCGTCGTAACATAAAATTAATATAATTATAATTTTTTGTGGCAGTTGATTGATGTGGAAGAATTTCAGACAAACAGGGATGAAATAAAAATGTTTTTTTTTATTTCTTTTTATCGTCGACGTTTTAGTTAACACATCCATACTCCATTAGATCGAATAAGTTGTCAAATTTTATACTTTATTGTTATAATATATGTCATCTAACAGTTAAATTTTCATTTTTTACCGGAAAGGGAGATGAGTTACGAATGTCGACGATAAGAAGAAATAAATCCTTGCCCGCCTGAAATTCTTCTATCTCCTCAATTAATATGATTACATCTTTATTTCGTTTCTTATATTTTTTAGGATGACGAAATTTTAAAGTAAATTCAATATCTCCTCAAAGACCGATCTGTGCATGTGTGTTGAGCATATTGAATTTTAATATTTATATCGGCGAAAAAATAATTCGAGATTTGAGAAGACAAATCCTAATGCATTTTATTTTCAAGAAAAATATCTCGACGATTAACTAAAACGCCTATCAACATTGCTCAAATAAGCTTAATATTTTATTGGTAAAACGGAAAAATATTTATAACAAATTTTGTATAAAAATTTTATATTTTTAACTTTTTTTTAGCCCTCGGGCCTTGGTGTAGTGGTTAGCGTGCTGGCCATTTAAACTAAGGGCCGGTTGCGGGTTCGCATCCCGTCTCATACGACAATTTATTTCAATTGGATTGACTCCCAATGCAATTGAAATAAATAGAGACGGGGTCTAAATGGCCTTCGATGTCGAAACATACTTTAATTAATTAAAAAAAAAAAAAAAAAACTTTGACTAGTTTTTTTTGCAAAGATACGGGGTTTTAATCAAATTCAGCATTCTAAATATATTTTTGTGATATATTTAAAAAGGCTTAAAAAAATAATTCTAAACAAATGGCTTTAGCAAAAAATAAATTCACAAAAAAAATTTATCCTTACTTCTTTAACAGCCTAAAATTTTTAACTAATTAAAAAAAAAAATAAAAATTTATTTTAAAATCTGTTCGCTTGGGATTTTTCGAATTAAAGGAATTTAATAAAAATTAATCTTGGATGGTATTTTTTAAATATAACTTATATTTCCATATTATTATTATTATTATTATTATTATTATTAGTCATAAAAATAAATAAATATAAAATAAGTCAATAATGGCCAAAACTTTTAAGTATTGTGTTTTTTTCTGATTTTTGAATTTTTTTTTTTAATGTAATTTAATTTAAGTTTTCCAATTTGTACATGTTTTAATAATTTTAGAAAAATAGGCTCGAAATGGGAAATTTAACAAACCGGAAATTAGTCGTATGCAACCATATCGCGGTATATATATATATATATATCGATTTTAAGGAGAATAACTTGGGATTTTTAAGGAATTTTTCGGTGTTGTATTTATTTTTTAATCAATTAAATACATTACAAATTTTCTTAATCGAAATTTTTTATCGCCTTTTGGAATAGAGATGTTCAGAGATGTCTTTGACCCTTTCCTTCAATAAAATTTTGCCTATTCAATCAAATCAAATTGATGCAAGAAATTTTCTTCATTCGGTCAATAAACCAACCAATATCCCTCATTATCTGGACTTAAAAAAATATCTCTTTATTCAAATCGAGAGGGCTTACACTTAGACTTAACTCTCAAAGCAGGGGCGTATATAGAAATTTTTTTTCGGGGGGGGGGGGGCTGAACTCAAAAATTTTTCTTTCGGAAAATTTTTTTTTAAGAAACTAAATTTTTTTTCACACGAAATTTTTTGCGGAACATTTTTTCTTTCGCGGAATCAAAGTTTTTCACCCTGCGGAAAAATTTGTTGCGCTAATGTCTGTATATCCCCTGAAGAAGGCCACAGAATGAGTGGCTGAAACGTTGTAATTTTTACAAATAAACCGAAAATCGAATTCTTTTATTAATGAATAACAACTGTGAAAGCCTAAACTCCAAAAATCTCAAGATTATCAATTTTTTAGACTAAAATTTTCCTTCCGACTTGGTTGCTCTGTTTTTTCCGGTTTGTTATTTACATTCATTTCGAACTTTGCTCATTATATCCCAAAGCCTTAAAAAATCTTTATCTCAAAATATTTTGCAATGAATATCGTATTATATTTGAAAAAAAAAACTGAAGGTATATATAATTATTATTATTATATATATAAATTCCTAACTATAAAAGGACGTTGACAATAATACCGACAATTAATTGATTGGTTCGAAAGAAGAAAACAAATGTTAATATATAATAATAAATTATATCGAAATAATGACCTATTATTAGTAGAAAGAAATGTCCTTTAAATATTTCTCTTAATAAAACAATTACTCTTAAGAAAAGTGGAAAAAACAAAAGATTTCTTGAAAATATTTTTTACCTTTCTTGATTGTTAATTAAACAGACATTGAAAAATTGAAGGGAAGATAAAACTAGAAATTTTTTTCTTCATTCAATTACCGTAAAGTTTTTTCTTTTATTATAGAGCAACTAGGGTAAAGCATATATTTAATTTTAACCACGGGTTCTCTTCTATCAAGGAGACCCTTTATATTTTTACTGGATGTGAGATAAACTCCCATTTTCTCTACTCTATAACTTTGGCAAAATTTGATTTGTAGAAAATTATGATGTAATCTGGAGTAAGAAGGATTTTATTCTTCTCAATCAATTTCTAGTTTTATTATCCTATTTTTTTTGCATCTCCAGTACGAATTGCCTGGTTCGATTCGAAGATCACAAAGCAGTTTATCGTTATTGTTGATTATCGGAGTGTTTAGCTTAAAGCAGTGGTTTCCTAACTTTATGTTACACACAACGCCTCCCTTAAAAATATTTAAATAGTTTGATGCCTCCCCCTCCCCCCCCCCCCCATTTTATAAAATAATACAAAACTTTGTAATGCTAAAAAATATAAATTTATATAAAAATATTTTTTTTTATTAGAAGAGAAGGACGGGGAATCATCCTGGGAAAACAGCAGCCAGGTGAAATAAAAAACGCTATATTCTGTCGCCGACGCTTCGAGCAAGTCGCCCTCATCTTCAGAGCACGCAGAATTGTCAAAAATAAGTACAGTTTTTGACAATTCTGCATGCCCTGAAGATGAGGGCGACTTGCTCTCGAAACGTCGTCGACAGAATATAACGTTTTTTATTTCACCTGGCTGCTGTTTTCCCAGGAGGTTTCCCGTCCTCTTCTAAATATATATCTACAGCCATTAAACTCAACAAAGTTATTTTTTTTATTTATAATACTAGCAATCATTTGGAAAATTGTTCACTGTGGCTAATATTCGCGCCTCCCCTTAGACTAGTCCGCGCCTTCCACTTTGGAAAACGCTGGCTTAAAGCAAATCCAAAGGGAATAGACGATGTTTTCCCATCTTATATCTGCTCTGACATCAGATCTGCACCATGTTAGTAACTTTAACGATGATATTGCTCAAAGGAAAACTGAACAATACGCTCCGCGATGATCATAAGTCGCACCAAACAATTCGTACCTTTAATCAATATTTTTTATTATTATTAAAAAATAAAGCTACAAGTTAATCGTAACCTAAGAGCCACGAGCATGTGATATTCTTCAAATTAAAATCAATCCTAGAGAATATCAAATAATTAGGGTTGGTTCCCTTTTAGAAAATTTTGTTTAAATAGAATGCTTTGTAAGATAATTTAAAAACAGGATAAAAATGTTTTTGATAGTCTCATAGTAGTTGGCGTAACAGGATTGGAATTCTATTTAACTAAATCAGTACTTGATTAAAAAGTTTTTCACTCATAAAGAGATAATAGACTATATCTCATATAAAAATAATCAAATAAAAATTCAATCGAAAAAAATAGTATCATGTGGTGGAGCGCATAATTTTCCGAATTCAGCGCTAGATGAGGAACCAATTCGTTTCAACTTTGAGACTATAGGTCCTTTATTTTATTTAATTAATAATAATTATCTCCATATTGTATTTGTGCTTCTTTACATCTTTATTCATGTTCGTGAGCTTTTACTAAAATTATTAATCCAATTTTTGATAATAACTCTAAAAAATTAATAATGTTCTTTTTTATTTATTCTTGAATAAAAATTTTAAAAAATCTGGATGTGGAATTCTTTGAAATTTTTCGAATATGACTGAGGTACCACTTCAGAAACGCAAAATACAGAATGATTAAAAAAAAACCTCTTCGGGGTATTTGCAGTGTTTGAAAAATTTTTAGATTTCTCTGTCTTTAATAAAAAAAAAAATATTTTAAAAATAATAATAAATATATTTTATAATAATGAAAACTGCCAAATAAAAAAAAATATTTTTTTTTTCATAGATAGAATATTACTTAGAATATATATTACTATTTGTTCTTCTCCCCCAGCCTTAATGGTTTTCAAAGGGGTATGAATCAAGTATCATTCCATTTTACTATCATCAACAAAAACAGAAAATGACAAAATTTATATTCATCATGTTGGCCAAAGCTAAAAAAGAACATTTTTGGCGAGTATGTTTGTTATTCTAGTTAGAAGAAAATAAAACTCATTAGATAGAACGAATAGAAAGAACTGGAATTTTATTGTTAATTAAATAAAAAAAAAGAAAATAATTATGGGAAAAATTATACAATTTAGATAAATACAGTAGAACCTCGCTTAACGAGTAATTCGCATAACGAGCAAAAGAAATTGTAAAAGAATATGTCATTCGCAGCTCATGGATTTAGGTGAGTAAAATTTTTCGATATATATATAGTACCACAGTTAAACCGAAAATCTATATTCTTTTACTAATGATAACAACTGTGAAAGCCTAAATTCCAATATATATATATAATGAATTCATCATATATATATATAATTTTCCTCCCCTAAATCCATGAGCGGCAAATGACATTCTGAACCTTCGATTAAACAGATGAAAATCAAATTTTCCATTATTAATAATTGCTTTTCCCCTTTCCCGCTACTAATTGCACATTAGGAACATGATGAAATAAACTCTATTTCACAAATATCAACCTTCTGGTTCCAGTAGCATCGCAGTGTCGCTTGTGATCGCACATTTTCTCAAACTTATGTTATATTGTCTTATATGTTCGTGAAGAAAAATTAATTGAATTAATTAAGATAATCAGGAAATAGATTTTAACAATAAATCAGAGAGTATTTTTACCTTCTCTTATTACGACATGGATTATTGTATTTTGCATTGATTTATATGAGAAAAATTGTTTCGCTTAACCAGTTCGATTGTGGAACGAATTATGTTCGTTAAGCGAGGTTCCACTGTATATCTAATGAATGAATAATTAAATATTTATATGACATGTGTTCATTTCTCAAATGAAATCACCAAATAATATTATATGGTACTGCTCATTATATATGTGCTAAATTATTATTAAATTATCTATATTAAAAAATTGTTTGATAAATACAAACCCCAATATTTTATTTATGTATTTTTTTTTTTTTTATAAATATCCACCTCGGGTGCGTATTGGCTTATTTATTGAATATACTAGCCGCGCCCCCTGCCTTCGAGTCTAGCCCCCTCCAAATGAATCGGGCCGGCCTACCTTATCTTTTCATCCATTTAATATAAACATACATATCTGGCTATTTAAGAAATATATACATACATCCATGGGCGTACCCAGCGAGGGGCAGGGGGCAGCTGCCCCCCTAGAAGCAAAAAAAAAATTAAACGTTTATAAAGTGGTGAAACGAAACAAAATTGGTGGATAGCGGCGGCGAATGATTATTTTTGTTAGGGAGGGTTTTTAGGCCTTTAATTCGAATGCTTTACCCCTCTATATAAAAAATAGCTATGTCCCAATCTGGACGACCATGATCTGCCCCCTGGACGACCATGCCCCCCCCCCTAGATTTGATCCTGGGTACGCCCATGCAACATCCCCTCATTTATCTTAAAAAAAAAAAAAAAAAAAAATCACTATATTTGTTGAAATATGTTGTTTTATGTATTTTAAATACCTATCCATTTTATTCCTAATAGAATAAAAGGATAAAAAAAAAAACAATTTAATTAACAATTTTTATTATTTTTGATTTTTCATAAAAAGAGACAATACCCAATCCTTTCCAAGTGCGAAAAATTCTGAATTTTGGGGGGGGAGGGCAAAAAATTGTTTCGAATTACCAGGGGCGTAATTTAAGAGGGGCGCAGGTCCCCCCTCAACCCCGAAATTTCCCAAACACATATACATATATAGGGATATACAGACATCAGCGCAACAAATTTTATCCGCAGGATTGGACAACTTTGGTTCCGCAATAGAAAAAAAATGATTCCTCAAAAAATTTTTCTGTGTAAAAAAAGTATAGTTTCTTAAAAAAAAAAAATTTTCCTCAGAATAAATTTTTGAGTTCGGGCCCCCCCCCCCCCCCCCCCCCCCCCCCCCCAACCCTTTCTAATGGGAAAACAAATTTCTATATACGCCCCTGTTCGATACTGTCAATTGAGGGATTTGTGAACTAGAATATTTTTTCCTAGACTTTCCATAATAGACCCTCTAGACGTTCCTATGAGAATACAAAATTATATTTTGCAATATAGCCAGTCATTTATCTATTTAAAAATCTTATCTTGAAATCTTATGAAGACCACTTTCCTCTTGTACTTCATAGGAAAGATAGGAGAAATGGTTGCCATGGTAACAAATTATAAATGACTATTTGTTAAGTGGCTGTTGTATTTCAACAATAGGTGAGGGAGCGGACAGCCCAAGGGGCTCGAGCCCCCTCCCCCCTTAATGTTGAGTGAAGAGGGACCCCCTCCCCCAGAAAAAAAACTCTTCACTGCGTCAATCATATTTAGGACCCCCTAATAATTTTTAAAAGTCGGTGCTCATGGATGGCGATATTTAATTATTGTCGAAAGCACAGGGTGTATTTATATAATATTATAAATATATAACTTAGTATCGAAAAAAACATTGAAAATCTGAAATTATTTGAATTTAGAACCTGTCAGACAAAAAAAAAACAAATTTTATTTTCCTTTAAATTAATTAAAAAATTGTATTTAAATATTTAGAAAAATTAATTACTAATTTATTTATAACAAGCAATTAACAGTTCTTATTTTTTATATAAATTCAAGTAATTGAAACAACTTTTAAAATCAATAAAAATCGAACCAAACCTTGGGAATAATAAAAAAATGATTTTCTTTATTTTAATTGAAATATATTATTTAAATTATAAAACAAATTATTATATTTTTATTTGAAATTATAAAATGGGTTTTTATTTTTTAGATATCTTTCAACAAGTAATTAAACCAACCTCTACTTGTTAACTCACCTCTGCTTTCCCTCTTTTTGAGTTGGCTGTCGCATCTCTTTATATCATCTCAGCCATTTTTTTTTTGCCTTCGCCTGTCATTGATCAGATTATATATTATCTCTTCTATTTTCATTTAATTAAGGTGAGTAATTTATTTAATGCATATAAAATTTGTTCCTCTATTTATTTAGAATGAATATATCTAATAAATTCAATAAGATAATAAATATATTCGAAACTATCACTTGTTAATACAGCAGCAGGTTAGATTACCTCGGTGAAAATTTATTCTTATTTTTTAATAATTTCTCTTTTTTTAAATCACTTGAATTGATTTTAATATTAAATAAAATAATTGAAATTTATTAATTAGTTTATTATATCTGGGAATTATTATCTAAATATTCTATTGACTGTCAAATTTTTTTTTTTTATTACTAATATTTTTTCTTTATTTTCAGATTTGTATTTCAATTTTTTCTTGGCAGCATGCATCGTTGGAACTTTACTTACCTTGCAGTCAACTGGTGAGTTTATTTAAATTTTATATTAAATTAAATGTGTGAAGGAAGGAGGAATATTCCAAGCATGATCCCAATTCGCAGGCAAGATTGAACCTGAGTGTCAGATGAACATTGATCATATCGTGCTCATCTATTAAGTAATAAATTCATAGATTATTTTAATAATTGAGTACGATATGATTCTGTTCACCTGACAACTCACTCTCATGATAAGTGAACACATTGACAGAAAGAAAATTCTTTTTATTTCTTTTCTTTGAATACTAATTAAAGTTTTCTCTATTCTCTTCTCCTTTCATTAATAATATCTTAAGTATCTTTTTAAATTATATTTGAGTAATGTTCCTATTATATATATAGACAACTTGTATAAATTTCATATTTAATATATTTTAATTTCAATTTATTTTGTGAGTTGCGTTCATTTTTTTGACTATATATATAAAATTTATTCTTATTTTTTAATAATTTCTCTTTTTTAAATCACTTTAGATTCGAATTGATTTTAATATTAAACAAAATAATTGAAATTTATTGATTAATTTATTATATCTGGGTAGTATTATCAAATATTTTATTGACTGTCATTTTTTTTTTTAATACTAATATTTTTTTCTTTATTTTCAGATTTGTATTTCAATTTTTTCTTGTCAGCATGCATCGTTGGAACTTTACTTACCTTGCAGTCAACTGGTGAGTTTATTTAAATTTTATATTAAATTAAATGTGTGAAGAAAGGAGGAATATTTCAAGCATGATCCCAATCCGCAGGCAAGATTGAACCTGAGTGTCAAATGAACATTGATCATATCGTGCTCATGTATTAAGTAATAAATTCATAGATTATTTTAATAATTGAGTACGATATGATTCTGTTCCCTAACAACTCACTCTCATGATAAGTGAACACATTGACAGAAAGAAAATTCTTTTTATCTCTTTTCTTTGAATACTCATTAAAATATTTTCTCCCTTCCATTAATATTATCTAAAATATCTTTTTAAATTATATTTGAATAATTTTCCTATTATATATACATAAATTGAACAAATTTCATATTTAATTTATATGAATTTCAATTTGTTTTGGGATTTGCGTTCATTTTTTTGATTATATATATATTCTCGCTTTCCTAATGATTTAATCTCAAGCATAGCTGTGTAATAGGCATTTTGATATTAATAGTCAAATTGTTTCCAGCCAAATAGTATCAGTTCATGATGAATAAGCAAACGAGAGGTCATATTTTTTTTAATGTCATGTTTAGAAAAAATGTATATATACATTTATTTAATAATTATTTTTACAAAGTTAATCATGTCACTAAAAGACTCTTAAAAGAAAGATGACCTCTCTATTATGTTGTCATCGGAAACTCTATCCTAGTTTTGTTGCATTCGACTTGACAATTAATTGACATT
The DNA here is from genome assembly GCA_023213315.1 of Euborellia annulipes. Lineage (NCBI taxonomy): Eukaryota > Metazoa > Arthropoda > Insecta > Dermaptera > Anisolabididae > Euborellia > Euborellia annulipes. The sequence goes on along the minus strand of JAKCPI010014903.1, from coordinate 12,468 downwards.
CGAAAAGGCGAGGATCAAATGCTCACAATAATATTTTTTTTTTTTTTAGATTCGTGTGCAGCTCTAATAAGGCCTGAGTTTGGAAAAAATATCAAACATCAAGATTATACTTTTGAATGTAAGTAAGTAATCATTTTGTCATTCATATATATGTAAATATTTTATATAAATAATAAAATAAATTCTTTCCACTTCTAGAAACTCTAATTGCAGCCATAAATGTAAAACATCACCTATGCCAAAGTAAGGATAATTAGAAACAATACTAAAGCGCCTGATTGCGTTTGGACGTGCGATTATTTAATTGTTTTTATAGAAGAAGAAGGAAATCTTTATTGGAATTCTCTTATATTAAAATATTTGAATCACAAGGAGCTCCAATTAACAATTTTTCAAAATTTTTTTAAATACAATGAAATAATCAATAAGGAAGGATAAATATTCCAAGCATGATCCCAAGTCGCAGGAAAGATTGAACCTGAGTGTTAGGTGAACATAGATCAGGCGCAAGGTTTTTGTCATCACTTACCTTACACAACCTTACAATGGAGAAAGAAAAAGCCCAAAAAAGTAAGTAATACATTTTTTAATGCTTAATGTGGTCCTCATATTTCTTCAAAATTTTCGTTATTAAATGCTTTTGTTTTTACATGTATCTCGATCAAATTAGCTTTCCCCCACCTTTTAAAACTTGCCAATATTAACGAAATTGTACTTACCGTATCCTTCACTCGCCTCCACTCACTCTCTTTTCTCTTCTCCTTTCATTAATATTATCTAAAACAGCTTTTTAAATTATATTTGAATAATGTTCCTATTATATATACACAACTTGAACAAATTTCATATTTAATATATTTGAATTTCAATTTATTTTGGGATATATGTTCATTTTTTTGACAATATATACATTCTCAGTTTTCTATTGATTTCGACTCAAGCATGACTGTGTAAGTCATTTTAATATTTATAGTCAGAATGTTCTCAGACAACTAGGATCACGAACAAAAAGCAAACGAGAGGTCATTTTTTTTTAAAGACGTTTAATGCCATGTTTAGCCTATATAAATATATTCTGGAAGGTTTCCGCGGCCGGATGTATGCAGAGATAAGTTTTCTTGGGTTAAGTCGCGTGGGGTGCTGAGATTTACTCGACGTTTCGGCTCTCCTTTTGGAGCCATTTTCAAGAGAAGGAAGTTAGGAGGTAATGGTCCAAGCCTTTGAGTCATCCACCAAATTGACCTGGGGACCAGGAAGACTGCGACCCCTTAAACAACCCCCCTCCACCATTACCTCTTAACTTCTTTCTCTTGAAAATGGCTCCAAAAGGAGAGCCGAAACGTCGAATAAATCTCAGCACCCCACGCGACTTAACCCGAGAAAACTTATCTTTGCATATATATATTTAATAATTATTTAAGTTAATCAAGTCATTAAAAGTCTCTTAAAAAGAAGATGACCTCTCGATTATGTTGTCATCGGAAACTCTATCCTAGTTTTGTTGCATTCGACTTGACAATTAACATTGATTGACTATTCAACTATTTTTTTATTCCCCTTTTCGACTTCAGAGATCATTAGGGGGTTTGATTGTATAATATTTAATTGAATTAATAGCGATTGCTACCGGGTGACATTCCACACGGAGATAAATGGATCCCTTTGCTTGAGTTGCTGGTTTTTTATTATTATTTAATCTAAATTAATTATTAATTTTAATTTACTTATGCTAAATTCAGAAGGAACTTTTAAGAGAAGCTGTAATAAAAAACATTTTTCTACTATTATTAAATTTTATTCGTTTTATATAATCATATTTTTTTTAATAATTACAATTAATTTTTTGACTTTTTTTTTTAGATACGTTCGAATACAAGATGGATTTATCGGAGGCCTTTATCTATCAAAAATGTAAACTCATCAGAAAATATATATCTTCTTCTTCTGGTCTCATGCTTGAGAGGTCAAAAAATGGCACGTTTGATTGTTTGTTTCCTAACGTCACGGTCTAATGATCCAACCTACCTAGGTGGAGATCTACCTCTTGGCCGCTTTCCATCTACTATTAGTTTTTCCAGGCCGTTGTCACGCCTCATGATTTGATCAAAATAACGAAGAATGCGATCATACACCTGGGACGACACCTCAAGTTGTTTTAAGATGGAGTTGTTGGTTCTATGTTCCGTCCAAGGTACCTCAAGCATTCTCCGCCAGCACTACATTTCGAAGGCTTCGATGAATTTCCGATCTTTTTGAAGGATTGTCCAAGTCTCCGCGCCATATGTACAGATCGGGAGGATTAGTGTCTCTACCAGCTTCTTCTTGGTGGTTGTTGAGATGAATATATATATATATAAGTAAGTATAATTTGCATCAACGCTCTTGATTTTTATATAATTTTAAAATTACAATAGAATAATTCCTACTCATTTATTTTTTAGTTTACTAGTCGCCGTCTAGCCAAGGGGTTGCGGAAGATGCGGCTGTGATTTACATGACTATCAGAATCTGCATCTCAATGCCTGGAGGAAAATAAAAATGTCATGTAAGTATTTTTATTATTCCTTGATATTAAAATCATATGCATTAATTAATTATAATACTCAAATAGGCGTGTGTAGCACATCGATGACTTGCAAGGACTGGAGATCGCGGGTTGCATTCCCCTTTGGCCTTAGGTTAGGCACTCACGTTCGATTTTTAGTCGAGCAACTATCATTCAACTACGATAATATCACAGCTGCATATTGAAGCACACAGACAATAGACAGGTTTAGTTGACCATATTTAAAAAAAAAATACAAAAGAAACAAATTCAAAATTTGAGTCGATATCGACTATGTATGTATGTGTACATACAATACGATTCATCAACAACTAAACAGTCAAGTTGGATTTAAATTGATAAAGCAACACGATTTTAAACCAACCCAACTAAATAGACGACTAAAAATCGACCGTGTGTGCGTAGCCTTACCTGTTGATAAATAACACAATCACAAATATATATATATAAATAATTTTGATTTAAAATAATAATATAATTCTATATCTTAGTTAATTCGATCAAAAAAATCTATCTATCTATAACAGTGATTGCATCGCATCACTTATAAATAAATAAATAATTATTTTTAATTGTGATACTCGCCAAAATAATAATAAATTTGTAGCATTTTTGCCCTTCTATCTCATCCTGGCTGGAACACATCGAAAAAACATACCGGTGCTTTAAAATTGCCTTTCTCTGTAAATTTAATTTTCTAACAAAAATTCATGCTAATATTTTTTTCAGATGATTTGAGCCTTTTTTTGTAAAGAGTTAATGATTTTTCCTTAAACTTGTAAAGGATTATACGAAAGATAATCTATATATGAAGTAAACGAAACGAAGTATGCTGGGTCAACAGTATTAAGGTTATGGAGAAAGAAAAAACCAGCGGATGCTTTCCACGTTAAAATAATTTATTCGCAGATATTTCGGTAAGCCTAAAGGTGGAATTCCGAGCAACGCGACAGAGCGGCAGCGTCAATAGCGTCACTGCAGCCCGACAGTGTCGCGCTTGTGGCTTCCGATGTCGGCATCAGTAAACAAACGCGACCTATTGTCCTTACCTAAAAAATGTTAATCCTATCAATATTTCATCTTCATTTTCGTTGAAGTCCGCCATTTTGTTTATTGTTTTGTTATGACAACGCTCCGGCAGCGGCCGATCGAGAACAACGGGGCAGTGTCACTGCCGCTAGAGCGGCAATGACGTCACGGCAGTGCCGCGGCTGCAGTGACGCTATTGACGTGCCGCTCTGTCGCGTTGCTCGAATTCCACCTTAACGCAAACCATCCTCAGTGCTTCAAATTATATGATTGTGGAGCGTTTAATAAACTCATAAAATGCTTGAGAACAAGGGCGGATCCAGGGGGGGGGGTAATTACCCCCCCCCCCCCCCCCGAGATTCGAAAAAAATACCTTTTTTCGCGAAAAAATTTATTTTTAATGTAAAATTTTTAAAATTAATACTTAAAAATTTGATGTGTATTTATATTCTGGCAAACAAATACAGAATGCGCTTTTAAATTACCGAAATTAAAAAAAAATAGTGTGCTGTGCGACGAGTCACACCAGATTACCCCCCCCCCCCCCCCCCGAGAAACACCTCTGGATCCGCCCTTGCTTGAGAAGCCATTCTATATATGGAGGGGACAAAATCGGATGGTTTGCGTTAGGCTTACCGAAATATCTGCGAATAAGTTATTTTAACGTGGAAAGCATCCGCTGGTTTTTTCTTTCTCCATAACCTTGATAATCTATATATTTCAAAGTTTAAGCCATATATTTTTCAAAAAATGAAACATTCTTAATCAAAACTATTTCCCCCCCCCCCCCCGGGCCACTTTAATTATTATTTGAAATTGAAAAACCAACAGTCGAAAGTTTAAATCTTATTAAACCTAAAAAAATTTAATTGCCAAAAAGAAAAAATAAAAAACATTAAGTGTGAAAAATAATCTCATTTAAATGAAATTGAAAATTGAAATTGAAATTGGATTTGTGATGGACATCTTAACTGATCTTTATTGAAACCTTGAGAGAACAATTTATATATATATATATATATAAATCTAAAGATAATTGGCATTGGATCTTTTCTCAAGCCTCGACCTAAATCATCTCAGTCTTTAATTAGGTGATTTTCTTTTATTTTCAAAGTTTAATAAAAAAAAAAAAAACAAAATTAATAATAATCATTCTTTTTTCTTACAGACTTTCTTCATCTTCACTTGAACTTGGCTGCTCATCAGTTTACCTGCCCTCGCGAACTTGGAACTTCTCATTGTGAGTAAATTATTTAAATTTTATCAAAAGTTTGGAAAAAAATCTAAAAAAGACGGACGGCCTTTTAATTAAATTTCTTAAAAATTCTTTTTTAAAACCTTGTCATATTTTAAAATTTGATCGTACAGGGTTGAAAATAACAAAACTAGAGAAACTTAAAAAATTAAAATTAAATATACAAATAAAACACTAGGTTATATACATATTTAAATTTAATTTACAAAATGTTTCAACAAGAACCAACAGTCGAAAGTTTAAATCTTATTAAACTTAAAACAATTTAATTGCCAAAAATAAAAAATAAAAAACATTAAGTGTGAAAAATAATCTCATTTAAATGACGACCATCGGTTGCAATGCTCTCCTCCAGGTGGATGTTAAAATTTGATATGACTCCGTATCATCTTCTTGAGAATTACGGACTCCACACAGGATAAAGGTGGGTGTGAAATTTTCAAACTTGGAATAAATCTGCCGAACTTTTTAAAAATTAGAGAGAACAAGCAGAGATTCTCAACCTCTCTATCCTTCGAAAATGTTAAATTACTCGTCTTGAAGAAAATGAAATTGATGCTGAGAAAATCTGATTTCAACAGGACGGGCAAGCATATATGTAAAATTTCCCCTGATGTATCAAAGGATATGGTGTAGAGGGTAATGATACATTTTAACGACTGTCTGCAAGAATGCATTGCAACCGAGGGTCGTCATTTAAATGAAATTATTGTTTATAGATAGCCGTAAGGAAAATCAATTTTATTCTAAGGACCGTGGTAAAAATAAATAATTTTGTGTATTATCCGTTTATTTGTAAATATTTCGATCCCAGTGAGATGGGATCAGTACAAGCAACAGATGTTTTGCAAATCGTTAATTTAACACCTCACTGGGATCGAAATATCTACAAATAAACGGAAAATACGGAAAATTATTTATTTTTATCCGACAGTCCTTAGGATATAATTAAATGTTTTAGATTTTTCCCGAATTCCTCTCATTGAGATGATTTTGTGTTTATTTTCTGAACGATCAAAATTGAAAATTTGACAAGGTTTTAAAAATTCGCCCGTTTTGGTTTAACCACCCACCCTGTACATAGAAAACCAAATTTATGTTAATCCAGAAGTAATTTTTTGCAATTATATTTATTATTCCAAGTTGGAATATATATATATATATACCCTATATGAGGCCATCAGTGCCAGAACGGCAAACCAACATTTCACTTTTTTGTTTTTATGCTTTAGTATCTATTAAATCCTAAATTCCACAGCAGTACTGTACTACTATATCATGAGAAGTACTGTACTACTCTGGAATTCACGATTTAATAGATACTAAGGCATAAAACTAAGAAAGTGAAATGTGGATTAGGCCGTTCTGGCGCTGAAGGCTTCATATATATATATATATATATATATTTTTATTTAATATTTTTTACTTTCTCTTACCTCTATATATATGTTAATATATATAGAGAGAGAAAGTATTGGATTCATGTCAAAAATTCGATGTCGAGATTTTGATGGATCTTTTGAGGTCCCCTGAATCTAAAAAAGTGGTTTTCCGCGACGTTGTCTGTCTGTCTGTCTGTGAGTGTTCAATTTTAAGCATGAAGGAATTGAGCTAGAAGGTTGAAATTTTATATTTAAGTTAGACACCCTCCTAGGGCGTGAAAATAAACTTTTGGACAAAATCGGCCAAAAAGTACTAGCACTTTACTGATGTAGGTTTTCAGTTTTTTTTCCATTTTCTCACAATACGCTCCAACGATTTTGATTAAAATTCTAAAATCAATTATTTTTTAGATGCTCTTTAAAGTGTTTATTCTCATTTAGCCATTGAAATCTTCTGAAGACCACTTTACTCTTGTAGGCCTACTTCATAGAAAAGATAGAAATGGTAACAAAATATAAATATTTTACATCTTGAATTCTAATACGAGGGTGAATCAAATATAAACGGTAATTTTGTAAAATAAATTTATTGATCAATGGTATACACAAACTAAACATTTAACATTTTCCAATGTAGTCACCTCCGAGCTCTACACACTTCTGCCAGCGGTTTGGAAGCTTGAATATTCCTTTTTCATAAAAAGTTTGAGGGCGAGTTGTCAGCCAATTGCGCAAATACTCCTCTACTTCTTCATTGCTTTCAAATCTTTTGCCTCCAAGTGATTCTTTCATGGGCGCAAACAAAAAATAATCACAGGGTGACAAGTCAGGGCTATAAGGAGGGTGCTCGAGGTTTTCCCAGCGCATTTCTTCCAATTTATCCCTTGTCAAAACTGCGGTGTGTGGCCTGGCGTTGTCATGAAGGATGATGACGTCTCGAATGGGCATACCCCGTCGTTTGCTTCGATACGCGATTTTTGTCGACTGTAACAACTCAGAATAGTAAGCCGCATCCACTGTTCGTTGATCGTGAAGAAAATAAATGAGTAAAACTCCCCGTGAGTCAAAGAAAACAGTTGCAAGAACTTTTCCGGGTGAGGGACGGGTTTTTGTGTTTGACTGGGCAGCCTTCACCCTTTCTTCGCCACTCCTTACTCGGCATTTTTGATTCGAGAGTGTAATGGTGAACCCACGTCTCATCAGAAGTGACAATACGCCTCAAAAAAACCTCCCCTTTTTGTTGAAATCGATGCAGATGGCGTTGTGCAACAGACGAAGGTACCTCGCGCTCAGTCATGGCTGTACTGCGCACAGAACCGAACTCAGCTGGTACTGAAACCAGTTTCCCACCTCCACATAAACCAAACAACACTCGAGCATCGAATCCTCTAGATCGGAATGACGTGCTGAGCTATATAGTAAAATTACCGTTTATATTTGATTCACCCTCGTATATGGGTTGAAACTAAATATATGACTTCTGCTTACAGTAGTGTGTTAGAGCAGATCCAGTTATCTGTCCCTCTACTGGTTTAACAAGCGGCCCATAAGTGGAAAATTTTTCTTTAAAGTTTTTCACTTTTTCGTTACGAGTTAGTAACTTGCTCGACTAACTGCATATAAGGGGAAGTGAGTTTTATTGGTGCAGGTCGAGGGTCCGGTGGCCTGGTGCAATGGATAGCACGCCTATGCCCCGGAAAGGCGGAGATCCTGGGTTCGATTCCCGGGGGCCATGGGATGTTTGGCCTCACCAATAAAAAACACTCACATGTCTTGTTGAATATATCTATGACTTGTTAAGTCCGAATCGAGGTATTTTGAATACTATTATCTTATTCAAATATATAGATCTCGAAAAATATTTAACTAAATATATGACGACACAAAAAATCTGGATAGGCAAGCACAGAACACAACTTTCGATTACCGGAAAGAGAAAGTTGTGTGCTGTGCTACAGTCACACCAGATTTTTTTCTTCGATTTATTTTGAATTAAGGGGAAATTATTATTTATTTATTTAAATTGGAGGGAATTTACATATTATTGGCGAGTTTAGTACTTTTACAACTTTTTCAGGAAAATACTCCCTCATTTCCCTTTATTAGCCTAAAAGAGGTGGCGGTAAGCCAATTTGATTGAGATATATGCCAAAATAACGAAAATTTTGAAGAAATACGAAAGCCACATAAGCATTAAAAATTATTATTACTTACTTTTTTTTTTTTCTTTCTCCATTGTAATTTAGATGACAAAAATCTTGCGCCTGACCTATTCTGATTGAGATAACTAGATAAATTAATTAAATAGAGTTGAAAAAAAGATTAATAATTTTAATGATAATTGTTTATTATTATTATTTTTTTTTTAATAATGAAAGATAAAGGAGCTAACTTCATGATCATTAAAAAAAAACAAAGAATATTTTTTTACATTAGCCAACATTCTATTCTTTCTTCTTTTCATTTACGCGCGCTATTTGTTTGTCACTAAGGCTGAGAATTCCCTAGTTGTTTTAATTTTTTTTTAATCAAGGAAACCGAACTTCAACCGAAGGACCGAAACAATTAGGTCGGGACCCCTGAAGTTGTTTTGTCACTAGTGTCGACTCGTCCCCCCCTTCGGTCCCGAAAATTTTTTTAAGAGCTACCGAATCGCTTCTAACTGGATGGTTTCGAACCGAACTCCGACCGACCGAACCGAGCCGAACCGACCCAAAGCCGAGAATTCCCTAGTTGTTTTGAATTTTTCAAAAATAAAAGAACCGAACTTAAAACCAAGGTCTCGAGCGCCTCCCGGCTCTCGGACAAGGGATCCCTGCAACTTCTTTAAAATATTCTGGATGAATATTTTTTAATCTAAAACAGAACCGACCTTAATTAACCGAAGGTCTCAGCGCCTCCGGCGGCTCTCGGACAAGGATCCCTGCAAGTTCTTTAAAATATTCTTGATGAATATTTTTAATCTAAAACAGAACCGACCTTAATTAACCGAAGGTCTCGAGCCGCCTCCGGCGGCCTCTCGGACAAGGGATCCCTGCAACTTCTTTAAAATATTCTTGACAGTGACGGATCATAAGCAAGGCGCGTGTCTAGGGCCCCGTAGAATACGGGGGCCCCCAAAATTGATTAACACATTAATTTTGATCGTGATATAAAATTTCATTTCATTTTTATAAAAAATTTATCAATTGACTTATGAAAAGAGCATCGGTCCTCCAAAGAATTTGGAAACTTCCGATAAAGACGATAAATCCCTAAATGGACTCAGTAGCCAAGAGTGAAAATGAAAGAAAAAATATTAATTTTTATAATAATATTAATAGTAGCCTATATAGAGAGTTCAAATAATAATTGTGGCTAAAAAAGTTGATATTCTTATGTATAGCAAACTCAAGGTTTTTTTTTAAATAGTCAGTGAATAGTCTTAATTCAATATGAAGTTAGCTCCTTTATCGTTCAATATTTATAAAAATAAACAATTATCATTAAAATTATTAATCTTTTTTCAACTCTATTTAATTAATTTATCTAGTTATCTCAATCAGAATAGGTCAGGCGCAAGATTTTTGTCATCAAATTACAATGGAGAAAAAAAAACCCAAAAAATAAGTAATAATACATTTTTAATCTTAGTGTGGCTTTCGTATTTCTTCAAAATTTTCGTTATTTGCAATCTCAATCAAATTGCTTACCGCCACCTCTTTAGGCTAATAAAGAAAGAGGGAGTATTTTCCCTAAAAGTTTAAAAACTAAACTCCCAATAACTTATTAAAATACCTTTAATAATCTATAAATTTTTTTATATGAATAATTATAATTGAAAAGTTATTTTAATTTTTTTTTTTTCTTTTAGGTGATATTTTAATGAGTTACCAAATCGATTAACTTTTTACCAGTTTGAACGCCTCGTCTTTTTTTCTCAACTTCGCCATCTTGCCTTCTTGACAGCTCGAACAGGCTAATCATACATCGTCATTATTTTAATATTTAATCTCATTTATTCACACTTTTTAAGGTGAGTGATTTATTTAAATATTTATTTAATTTGTTCAGAATGAAAATTTTCAACGAATTCATTAATTCAAATAATATAATTAGCTTAACCTCGTGAGGAATGTGTCTGTCAACCTGTCTGTCTCACCAAATTTTTAATAATTTTACTCTTTAAAACTTCCAATTCATTTTAATTTTAGTTTAAATTTTATTAAATAATATGTTTTATTTAATCGATTCGGTATTTTCTTCAACTCGGTCAAAATATTTGCTTTTCCTTATATTTTCATAACACTTGCAATTTTATTTTTTCTAATTAAAATAATTATCAGCATCTATTTTAAATACATTTCTTATTAAAATTAACATAAGATATTATTATCTAATGAATTATTTATATTCTAATACTCTTAAAACTAAATTCATTTATTAAAACTTGATGACTTTTCCTTGAATTAATCAAGACACAATTATTTTATAATATATAATTAAATTTTAATCCATGCAAAATTTTTATTTGTAATATATAATATTTTTGTTTTTTTATTTTAGATATGAATTCGAACAGCCTATCCAATCTGATTTTTGGTCCTTTGAAAGGGAACAACAAAATATTTAATCATCATATATATATATATATATTTTTTTTTTTTATATTTTTTTATATTATGAGGTAATTGGTTTTCTTATTTATTTTCAAATTAGATATCGGTCATATATTCAAGTACATTTCTTATTTTATATATCTAAATTAAAAAGTTATTTAATATTTTTTTTTTTTTTTTTTTAATTTTAGGTAGAATTTTGAAAGTTTGTCCATCTGATCTGATTTCGTTCCCCAGAGAAGTACAAAGCATATTATGCCCAAAATTTTATAATGTATATATACATTATTAATGGGTGTGAAATGAATGAAAATAAATTCTACGTTCTATTAATATTTTGAAGAAGAACAGCAAATATACTGCAGTTGTCAAAAAAATTAAATAAAATCAAGGCAAGTTCCAACTGAAAATACCTCAATTTCAATATCACTATCACCCTACGTTTCCATAAGTAAAATCATTATTAAAGTATCTTTTTAATATTTTTTTTCCATTGAAGTAAATAATAATGAAAGAATAATACTCCTGTTAGAAAAAAACCATGATTTAATAAATTTATTAATTTCCATTTTCTTAAATGTTAAATTTAATCCTATTTATTCTAATGTTGATTTTTTTAGTTATTTATTTATTTTTGAAATTAAAGAATTAATTTTTATCCTTTTGCTATTTTTAAGTACAAATTATAATGATACTTTTTCTTTTATTTTCAGATTGTTATCTACTTGGGCCTCTTTGAAGAGATTGACTCAATGCTTCTCTGACATCTGATTTTGCTACATTTTAGAATATATAACAAACAAAAGAAGCTGAATGCTTGAAGACTATAGAAATATGCTGAATTAGAGCCTAAATATGATTGGAAATCATTGAAGATACTTTTAATAAAATTGTCGAAACTCCAATCTTCTTATTTATCTTCGAAGAAGAGATGGCTCAACGACCTCTTAGTGTTTAGTGACCATAGGAAAGGAAGTTGAGGAAAAAGTAAGATAAGAAAACCAACCGAAGCCCTACTCAACTCTGGAACTACATCAATAAGTGAGTATATAAAAAAAAAAAAAAAATTGGAAAAATAACCAGCAGGTTTTCAGCCCGTTAATTGATTTGGCAGATACAATAATTCTAACATCATCAAAACAATAATTAAATAATTTAATAGTCTTTTGTAAAATTTTTTTTTATGAGTGGAAAGGGGTTTTTTTCATTCAGGATTTTAAAATTTTCATTACCATCTACTTAAAAAAAAAAAAAAAAAAAAAAAAAAAATTAACAAAAGTCATAAGCTTAACTTTATTTAATTTTGAGTATTGATGGAGTGAAGCCTTAATCTTTGGATGTTCAATATATTAGGAAAGTTTATTTTATTTAAACTATGATGAAATCTTGCTGGTATTTTTTTCCGATTTATTAACTTAGTGCCAGTAATATTAAATTTCAAAGCAACGTGTTTATTTTATTGTTTACAATACAAAGATGTAGTTTGACTTACAATATTTGTTCAGGAAATACTTCAGATTTATTTAACTGCAATGATTCGGTCCATCCACTTCATCAGCCACCTCTGCTCACATTTCGGCCGGTCCCTGGTTAATAGAAAGATGCGCTGAGCCTCCAGCCACACCACAGATTTTTTAA
>JAKCPI010014901.1:0-24913 GCA_023213315.1 Euborellia annulipes | reverse complement strand
TCATTTCCTATTTATTAGACTTACGAATTTGTTTTAATTCTTTTTCCGAAATGTTGATTTGTATCGTTTTTCTAGATAGAACTTCTTACATCTTGCCCTGATCTCGAACGCAAGCCGAAGAATCTGAAACAAATGATACAAAAAAATATTATTTAAATTATCTAAACTTTTAAAATTTAAAAGACAAAATAAAAAAAACTAATTGTAATTAATAAAATAAATATACAAAATTGATTTTTATTACATTCTCTCCCCTTGAACGTTCCTACTGAAATTAACCTAAGTAATAAGTAAATAATAAATTTATTTATTAAAAATCCCTTAACCCAGGATGCATTAACAATATGAGAAAAATGAGCCTATAAAATATTAAAAATAAAATGTTGATTTGAGAAGAGATATTAGATGATGAGTTTCATTAATATTTTAAAACTCTGGAAATATAATTAAAATAAATAATAAAAAGAAATAATAAAAATACTTACATGGAATTTTTATTTTCCTCCAGGCATTGAGATGGAGATTCTGTCAGTCGTCTAAATTACAGCAGCATCTTCAACACAAGATATGAAACTTTTTAAAGAATGGATGAATGGGTTGTCCCTCAATGTAAAGCCTGCAGGCATCATGTCATCTTGCCTGGAACAAACAAATCAAATTTTAATTTATGAACGAACTTTTAGTAATAATTATAAAAGTGTATAAAAAAATCAAGAGCGCTGATGCAAATTATATACTTTTATAAATATTCTGATGAGTTAGTTTGGATTTTATATTTAGATAAAGGCCTCTGTGATAAATCCATCTTGCACTCGAACGTATCTGAAAAAAAAGCAAATTTTATAAAAAAAAATATTTTTAATATATTAAAAAACAAAATCAAAACAGGTGATTGCAATAATTTAATTATATTCTTCTTTAATATAAGAAAAAATAAAATAATTGAATTACTCACTGAATGGTAAAAGTGCAGCAGTAGGCGAGGTGTTGAAATGAGCTCGATGAACAAACAGCAAGTGTCATATCTGGAAACAAAAAGATATATTTAATTTTAAAAATAGAAAAATAATAAAAAAAAATGATTTTTTTTTACAGGGTGGCTTTTACAGAGAAATGATTTGATATTTCCCTAATAATTCCAGGTTTTCCAAAGAAATTTTTCTATTTTTCCGTCTTTTTTTATCTTTTTATATCTGACACTGAGAAAAAAAATACTTTTCTTATGAAAATTTTCTTGTTACAAGCATATATATATATATATATATATGTCTTATCTCAAAAAATCGTTAAATCGTTTTAAATTAATTTTCTTTAATAAATATTAATCAAATGTATTTTGGAGGATATAGATAAAAATTATTATCTTTTATTTTGACCATGGATAAATCTATTTTCTCCGAAACTTTTATAATTTAATTTCTGGTTCATTAAACACTTCAATTATTTTTACATAAAGACTATTTTTTTTATTTACTAAGTTAGTAAATTGGAAAAAAAATACCAGCAAGATTTCATCATAGTTTAAATAAACTTTCCTAATATTTTCAACATCCAAAGGCTAAGGCTTCACACTCCATCATCACCAATACAAAAAATTAAATAAAGTTAAGTTTATGACTTTTGTTAAAATTTTTTTTTTTTTTCTTTTTTTTAAAGTAGATGGTAATGAAAAATTTTTTAAATAGTAAAAAAAGTAGCAGATAGTAAAATCCTGAATGAAAAAAACCCTTTCCACTCATTAAAAAAAATTTTACAAAAGCTATTAAATTATTTATTATTGTTTTGATGATGTTAGAATTATTGTATCTGCCAAATAAATTAACTAGATGAAAACTTGCTGGTTATTTCCCCAATTTTTTTTTTTTACTACTCACTTATTGATGTGGTTCCAGAGTTGAGTAGGGCTTCGGTTGGTTTTCTTATCTTACTTTTTCCTCAACTTCCCTTCCTATGGTCACTAAACACTCAGCCATCTCTTCTTCAACGATAAATAAGATGATTGGAGCTTCGACAATTTTATTAATATTTTCTTCAATGATGTTCCAGTCATATTTAAGCTCTGGTTCAGCATATTTCTATGTCTTCAAGCATTCATCTTCTTTTTTTTGTTATAAATTCTAAAATGTAGCAAGATCAGACGTCAGAGAAGCATTGAGTGATTGACTCTTCAAAGAGGCGCAAGTAGATAACAATCTGAAAATAAAAGAAAAAGTATCATTATAATTTGTACTTAAAAATAGCAAAAGGATAAAAATTAATTCTTTAATTTCAAAAATAAATAAATAACTAAAAAAATCAACATTTAAATTTAATATTTAAAAAAATCGAAGTTAATAAATTCATTAAATCATGGTTTTTTTCAAACAGTGTTCTTTAGATTTCAATGGAAAAAAATATTAAAAAGATTCTCTATTAATGATTTTACTTTTGGATACGTAGAATGATAGTGATATTCAGTGGCGTAACGTTTTTTAGCTGGGCCCCCCGCAACCTTTATACAAAACCTAACAAAAAATTTTTTAAAATATAGTATATCCCTGAACCCTGAGGGCCCCGGGCCTTCTCAAAGAGAAATTTTCATTATTTTTTTTTTGCCCCAAATTTTTTTTTTTTTTTTATCTAAATTTTTCCGTTTTTATCGGAGCCCTGACGAGATTCAATTTTTTAGCCCGGCCCGGCCCGTGGGCTCCTCAAGGTCCGGAGACCCCCGCATCGCGGGGTCTGCGGAGGCGTACGTTACGCCACTGGTGATATTGAAATTGCAGTATTTTCAGTTGGAACTTGCCTTGATTTTATTTATTTTTTTGGCAAATGCAGAATATTTTCTGTTCTTCAAAATATTAATAGATCGTAGAATTTATTTTCATTCATTTCACACCCATTAATAATGTATATATACTTTATAAAATTTTGGTCATAATATGCTTTGAACTTCTCTAAGGAACGAAATCAGATCAGATGGACAAACTCTCAAAATTTTATCTAAAATAAAAAAAAAAAATATTAAATAATTTTTTTTAATTTAGATATATAAAATAAGAAATGTACTTGAATATATGACCGATAGCTTTTTATTTAAAAAAATATATTTTTTTTCTCTCTTTAATTATTCATTTTAAATGAGGTCTTCTTGTATTATAATTAATTCATGCATTTGATTTTAATAAAAAGAAATAGTAATAAATACTTATATGGCATTTTTATTTTCCTCCAGGCATTGAGATGGAGATTCTGTGAGTCATCTAAATCACAGCCGCATCTTCAATCTCCA
Organism: Euborellia annulipes; assembly: GCA_023213315.1. NCBI lineage: Eukaryota > Metazoa > Arthropoda > Insecta > Dermaptera > Anisolabididae > Euborellia > Euborellia annulipes. The sequence goes on along the minus strand of JAKCPI010014901.1, from coordinate 21,642 downwards.
AGAAATGAAACTTTTTAAAAAACGCAATCCGAGGATGAATGTGATGTCCCTCAATGTAAGGCCTGGATGCATCATGTCATCTTACCTGAAACAAACAAATCAAATTTTAATTTATGAATGAACTTTAGTAGCTAATAATTATAAAAGTGTATAAAAAAATCAAGAGCGCTGATGCAAATTATACTTACTTTTATAAATATTCTGATGAGTTAGTTTGGATTTTTGATAGATTAAGGCCTCTGATAAATCCATCTTGCACTCGAACGTATCTGAAAAAAAAGCAAATTTTATAAAAAAAAATATTATTAATATGTTATTAAATCTCTATTAAAAAACAAAATCAAAAATTAATTGTAGTATTAAAAAAAAAACTAATTATATAAAACGAAAAAAATTTTATAATAATAATATAAAACTGATTTTTATTATATCTTCTCCCTAAAATTTCCTTCTGTAATTAGCATAACTAAATTAAAATTAGTCAAGCAAAGGGATTTTATCTAATATCACTAGCAGTGACGAAAAATCTCGAATGAATAATATAATAATGAAATATTATATATATAATATGATAATGATATATATATGATTATCATCATTAAGATATTTAAAATTTTATTAAACATCTTAAATAAAAAAATGCATTGGTGTTTTTATGCCAATGAATTTTTCTTAAAATTGATTTTTGATTACTCTCATAAGGAGTCTAATTTAAAAAAAATTAATTAATTTTCTGAATAAATAATTTTTTCCAATTTATAATAGTACTCCGGAATCAATTCTTGAGGAAAAATACATAAACGAAAGAAAAATCCTATATAAAAGATATTTTAGAGAATAGAATAGTTAACAAATCTGGTGTGGCTGGTCGCTCAGCACACTTCTTTCGGTTAACCCGGGACCTGCCGAAATGTGTAGCTCATGAAATCCAAGTGGATGGATCGAATCATTGCATTTAAATAAATCTGAAGCATTTCCTGAACAAATATTTTAAGTCAAACTACATCTTTGTATTGAAAACAATGAAAATAAACACTTTACTTTGAAATTTATTATTACTGGCACTAAATTAGTAAATTGGAAAAAAAAATACCAGCAAGATTTCATCATAGTTTAAATAAACTTTCTTGCTAATAAATGCCTTCGAAATATTCGGAGAAAACACTCTAAAAGTTATTTTTCTCATTGCCAAGAAACAAGCATACACCTTCCCTTATTTAAACTTTCCTTATATTTTGAACATCCAAGAACTAAGGATTCACTCCATCAATACTCAAATATAAATAAAGTTAAGCTTATGACTTTTTTAAAGAAGATGGTAATGAAAAATTTTTTAAATAGTAAAAAAAGTAGCAGATAGTAAAATCCTGAATGAAAAAAACCCTTTCCACTCATTAAAAAAAATTTTACAAAAGTATTGTTTTGATGATGTTAGAATTATTGTATCTGCCAAATAAATTAACTAGATGAAAACTTGCTGGTTATTTCCCCAATTTTTTTTTTACTACTCACTTATTGATGTGGTTCCAGAGTTGAGTAGGGCTTCGGTTGGTTTTCTTATCTTACTTTTTCCTCAACTTCCCTTCCTATGGTCACTAAACACTCAGCCATCTCTTCTTCAACGATAAATAAGATGATTGGAGCTTCGACAATTTTATTAATATTTTCTTCAATGATTGTTTCCAGTCATATTTAAGCTCTGGTTCAGCATATTTCTATGTCTTCAAGCATTCATCTTTTTTTTTGTTATAAATTCTAAAATGTAGCAAGATCAGACGTCAGAGAAGCATTGAGTGATTGACTCTTCAAAGAGGCGCAAGTAGATAACAATCTGAAAATAAAAGAAAAAGTATCATTATAATTTGTACTTAAAAATAGCAAAAGGATAAAAATTAATTCTTTAATTTCAAAAATAAATAAATAACTAAAAAAATCAACATTTAAATTTAATATTTAAGAAAATCGAAGTTAATAAATTCATTAAATCATGGTTTTTTTTCTAACAAGAGTATTCTTTAGATTTCAATGGAAAAAAATATTAAAAAGATACTCTATTAATGATTTTACTCATGGATACGTAGAGTGATAGTGATAATGAAATTGTCTTATTTTCAGTTGGAACTTGCCTTGATTTTATTTAATTTTTTTGGCAAATGCAGAATATTTTCTGTTCTTCAAAATATTAATAGATCGTAGAATTTATTTTCATTCATTTCACACCCATTAATAATGTATATATATATTATAAAATTTTGGTCATAATATTCTTTGAACTTCTCTGGGGAACGAAATCAGATCAGATGGACAAACTCTCAAAATTTTATCTAAAATAAAAAAAAAAAAATATTAAATAATTTTTTTTAATTTAGATATATAAAATAAGAAATGTACTTGAATTGAATATATGACCGATATCTAATTTGAAAATAAATAAGAAAACCAGTTACCTCATAATATATATATATATATATATATATATATATATATGATGATTAAATATTTTGTTGTTCTCTTTCAAAGGACCAAAAATCAGATTGGATAGGCTGTTCGAATTGATATCTAAAATAAAAAAACAAAAATATTATATAGGCCTATAACAAATATAGTTTTTGCATTGATTTAAATTTAATTATATATTATAAAATAATTGTGTCTTGAATAATTCAAGGAAAAGTCATCAAATTTTAATAAATGAATTTAGTTTTAAGAGTATTAGAATATAAATAATTCATTAGATAATAATATCCTATGATAATTATAATAAGAAATGTATTTAAAATAGAGCTGATAATTATTTTAATTAGAAAAAATAAAAGTTAGTGTTATGAAAATATAAAGAAAAAGCAAATATTTTGACCGAGTTGAAGAAAATACCGAATCGATTAAATAAAACATTATTTAATAAATATTTAAATGAAAATTAAAATGAATTAGAAGTTTTAAAGAGTAAAATTATTAATAATTTGGTGAGACAGACGTTCACACATCACATCAATTAACGAGCTGAAAACTTGCTGGTTATTTTCCCAATTTTTTTTTTTATACTCACTTATTGATGTAGTTCCAGAGTTGAGTAGGGCTTCGGTTGTTTTCTTATCTTACTTTTTCTTCAAGTTCCCTTCCTATGGTCACTAAACATTAAGAGGTCGTTGAGAGAACTCTTCTTCAACGACAAATGGAGAGATGATTGGAGCTTCGACAATTTTATTAAAAGTCAATGATTTTCAATCATATTTAGGCTCTAGGTCAGCATATTTCAATAGTCTTCAAGCATTCAGCTTCTTTTGTTTGACAGAGAGGCATTGAGAAAATGTCTTCAAAGAGGCCCAAGTAGATAACAATCTGAAAATAAAAGAAAAAGTATTATTAGAATTTGTACTTAAAAATAGCAAAAGGATAAAAATTAATTCTTTAAGTTCAAAAATAAATTAATAACTAAAAAAATCAACATTAGAATAAAGAGGATTAAATTTATTATTTAAGACTTTATATATATATATAGAGAAAATGGAAATTAATAAATTTATTAAATCATGGTTTTTTTCTAACAAGAGTAGCCTATTCTTTAGATTTCATTGGAAAAAAATATTAAAAAGATACTTTATGGATAGTGATATTGAAATTGCAGTATTTTCAGTTGGAACTTGCCTTGATTTTATTTATTTTTTTTTAAACTGTATAATATTTTCTGTTCTTCTTCAAAATATTAATAGATCGTAGAATTTACTTTCATTCATTTCACACCCATTAATAATGTATATATATATTATAAAATTTTGGTCATAATAGCTTTGAACTTCTCTGGGAAACGAAATCAGATCAGATGGAGAAACTCTCAAAATTTTATCTAAAATAAAAAAAAAAAATAAAAATATTAAATAATTTTTTTAAATTTAGTTATATAAAATAAGAAATGTACTTGAATATATGACCGATATCTAATTTGAAAATAAATAAGAAAACCAATTACCTCATAATATATATATATATGATGATGATTAAATATTTTGTTGTTCTCTTTCAAAGGACCAAAAATCAGATTGGATGCTGTTCGAATTCATATCTAAAATAAAAAAAACAAAAATATTATATAGGCCTATAACAAATAAAGTTTTTGCATTGATTTAAATTTAATTATATATTATAAAATAATTTTGTCTTGATTAATTCAAGGAAAAGTCAATTGTCAAGTTTTAATAAATGAATTTAGTTTTAAGAGTATTAGAATATAAATAATTCATTAAATAATAATATCCTATGATAATTTTAATAAGAAATATATTTAAAATAGAGCTGATAATTATTTTAATTAGAAAAAATAAAAGTTGAAGTGTTATGAACATATAAGGAAAAGCAAATATTTTGACCGAGTTGAAGAAAATACCGAATCGATTAAATAAAACAAATTATTTAATAAATATTTAAATGAAAATTAAAATGAATTAGAAATTTTAAAGAGTAAAATTATTAAAAATTTGGTGAGACAGACAGGTTGACAGACACATCACTCACGAGGTTAAGCTAATTATATTATTCTAATTAATGAATTCGTTGAAAATTTTCATTCTGAACAAATAAAATAAATATTTAAATAAATCACTCACCTTAAAAAGTGTGAATAAATGAGATTAAATAATAAAATGTTGACGATGTATGATTAGCCTGTTCGAGCAGTCAAGAAGGCAAGATGGCGAAGTTGAGAAAGAGAGTCGATGCATTCAAACTGGAAAAGTTAATCGATTTGGTAACTCATTAAAATATCATCTGAAAGAAAAAAAAAAATTAAAATAATTTTTCAATTATAATTCTTCACATAAAAAATATTTAAATGATTAATTTAAATAAATAAATAATAATTTGACTAAAATTACAATAGCCGCCTTAATTCAAAATAAATAAAAAAAAAAAAAATTTTAAACAAAAATAATATAGATGCAGAGTTTATAAATTAAAAATCATTCTAATGAAATTTAAATATAAGAATTTTTTTATTTCATAAAAAGGAATTTATTTGTAAAAATCGTCGTGCCTAGGCTAACTCGGACCCTAGTCTTTCTTTAATTTGTTCCGCAATTTTTGAGACGATTCGTAAGAAATGCATACACCCTTTTCCCTCACTTATCTTGAAAAATGTTAAAATAATATTATTTTGTTATATGTACTTTACAAATATACCTATGAGAATCAAAGGAAAAAAAGAGAAAATTTAATTTCATTTTGTAGAGACTAATATTTTTGTCCCCGCTCAACGATTTTATCAATATTATTGAAAACATCGTCAATTATTATTTTACTTTCGGGAGATTTAATTAATTAATTAAAAATTGTCATAAGGAGAGATAGAATCAAAAAAATCAATAGGAAAATTCCGAATTTTCAGCAATTTTTTTTGCTTCCCATTTGGACTGCAATCTCCTCAAGGGAGCAAAATTTCATTTAGAAATTCCAAAGGGAAGTTGATCAAATAGATCTGATACCATACTAAAGCTCTGCACATTTAAATAAAATTATCTATTGGGCCACAATATATTTGTAGATGGAGAGGATGAGGGTGAGGGGTGAATTGTCTTTTTTTTGAATAATGTCTCCCAGGTATATACATTCTCTAGGCAACTTTTCATGAATGTATCCTGAGGCCAGTGGCGTAACGTACACCCCCGCAAACCCCGCAAAGCGGGGGAGGGGGAGCCCGCAGGCCGGGTCCGGCGGGTTTTCAATGATATATTATTTTTTCCTTTTAAAATATATCATTTTTCCGTTTTCACCTGAGCCCCGAGCCCTCTCAAAGACAAAACTTTTATTAAAAAATTTTTTAAATATTAATATATTTAATTTTTTTATTACTTTTATCTATGCTGCACAGTTTTTCAAATATCTACCTTAAAAAGTTTTGTTGACGATGAAATATAAAAGTGACTGTAACTTCACCACCAAGGCAGGTACGTCTCCAGAAATTTTGAGAAGTCATACTACTTTCAAGCTAGCTGTTAACTTTAAAATTCGTGGCATGTACTAAATGATATTGATGGGGCCCATATTAAATACAGGGCCCATAATACCACCTTTGCCTCTATATATGGTTCTTTCCAAATTCAGCTCAGAAAAATCACTCATTTTTTTTAGAGTATGAAATTTTTTTCTTAAAAAAAACCTGAAAAAAAACAACAAAAAAAACTGGAAAACAAGAATATACATATACAAACTGTACAGTTTATTAATAATAATTATATATAATAAAATCCATTACAGTCACTTGTTGTATGTATGTATATCATGTTTTATTTTATTTTGTGTATGTGTGTCTGTGTGTATTTGTGTTATACATGTTTCAAAATGCAGTTTAAGAGAGGCTTTCGAGTTGTGTTTAGTGGATCAGGAGATAAGAGGCTGACAGGCAAATTATTAATGAAATAATAAATAAATACACAGTGAGTGCGAAATTTATGAGTTTTCAATATGTGATTATTTCATTGATTTTTTTTTTTTTTAAATATTAAAAATTCTTATTGGAAATTATTTTCTTTGGAACAATAAAGAATTCCTTCATTTATAAAAAACAATGAAATAATCACATATAGAAAAAACAGAGGTGGGATTTAATTTTGGCACTCACTGTATGTAAATAATACATGGTAATATAGAAAAATTCTCGATTTTTTTAATATAAAAAATGCACATAAGCGATTCTTATTAAAAATTTAAATTAATAATAAGCTAAAAGTAAAAATTATATTAATGGAATGTGAGTTAAATAAAAAGGATAAGGAAATAAAGTTCGCGTGCAATTATTATAAAAAGATATAGTAAAAAAAAAAATAAAATAAAATTTGACGGCAAAAACCATATGTAAGATCTTGAATTTTTTATTACTTTATTTCCTTAAGCTTAGAATAATGAATAAGATGAAGTAAACCTTTCCTATACACAACACTTTCTCCGGGTGTTTATAAAAAGAACGATTTGTACAAATAATTAGTAAGAAATGCTATTTTATTCTCTTGCTTTGGGATATTTTAAAATCCAAAAATTTTTGGAATCGTTGTGGAATTGTTAAATCCCACTGAAAAGAAATTAAAAAAAACATCCAGATAAATTTTAAGTAAAGCAATATATATATATATATATAACTCTTGCTTATTTTTAGATGAATTTTAATCTGTTTTTTTTTCTTCTTGATTTAATATATCTTCAGTTCCCCTTTTTGAAATTTTGCGGCATTAGTTGTTGATTATTATTAGAGGAATAATATTAAAAAAAATTCATTTATAGTCTAGACGACTTCAAAGGGCTTCCGGCTGTAGTTTTACACCCTCGTTCTTATGAACCATCACTCCGATGTTTTTCCATGCTTAATCTTGCTTAACAAGAACGATCTCAGGGGTTGAACTTCATATCTTCGGCAAGATCCCCCGGCGGAGCCAATTATCAAACTTAAAATATAGCTCTATTTAGAAAATAAATTAACAGATCGTATGCCAGTATATAAAATATATAAATTCAAGGACTTGAATTTTTAAATTAAACAAAATTATCAATATATTTTTAATTTTTTTATTTTGACTTATTTTTCTCTTTTTTATTATAAATATTTTTGGACATTTTTTTTTTTTCTTAGTAATGAGAGGCAAATAATTTCTAAAGATTACTGTACAATTATAATAATTAAATTGAAGAGGAAGAGAGAGATAGAGAAAAAAACAAGATCTTACAATACCGTCAAGAATTATTTTTACTTTACAAGTAATCAAAATGAAAAAAAAAAAGAGGAAATAAATAAATAAATAGGAATTGTAAAAAATAACAAAAATAACTATTTGATTAAGAGAAACAGACATCTTTTTTTTTATCTTTTGCAATTTGCTTCCCTCGTATTATATGTATATTATAAAATTTATATATATATATTTTTATTTTGTTTAAATATATAAGTTATATTTTCATATTTATCTATGTATATTCATAAATATATGTCTATACATAAATAAATAATATTTTTTTTGTTTCGTTCTCGCAATTTTTTATCTTTTTTTTTTATACTCGGTAATATAATATATAGGTTTTTCCTGGGCCTTAACGCGAGTCATCACAAATAGAACGAAGAAAAATGAAGAAGAGCATTCAGAGCTATTTTACAGTAAAAATGTCCTGTAGACTGTAAAACAAGGCAGAAATATATGTATGCCCTTCATTTCCTTATACATATATATATAAATAATTATCAATTTATATATATATTATTTATTTATTATATTTACAAAGTGATTATATTTTTTTTTTTGTTAGGGGTTCAGGAATAGGCCCAGGCTTAAGGGACAACATATTTTTTTTTTTTAAATTTTTCTTCAGTTTTTATATCTCATTTAGTATATATATATTTATATATATATTCATTCGAGTTGCAACGTACACTTGTATTATATCACGACCACACATATGTTTAGTAGCAAAAAACACATTATTAGAAGTTAATTATTTGGTTATTTTGGGAGAGAGAATCGGATTTAAAGAAAAAAATATATATATATTTTTTTTTCATGAGGAGTTTTTTTTTTTGGAATAAACACGAGACACACACTTTGATGTTTTTTTTTTTGAGGATTAAAGGGTTTATTTTTTTTGGATATGTTGGAAGGGATTAAAGGTTTTTAGGGAGTTTAAGGATTTGGGAGGGCATAACTGGACCCTTTTAGACTTAATATATTTTTCAATTAAAAAGAATAAAAATAAATTATTTAAAACTAAACGATATTTTTAGCCCTGTTATGCTGTTTTTTTTTTTTTTTTTGCAGAAAAGGAGAGGTTTTTAGAGAGAGAGAGAGTATGTATATTTGTATGTTCATAAAAGCCTTGTCTCAATACATACCAGAGACAGAGATCTTGTATCAAAACAACCAAAGCATATATATATATAGGCTTTATATATATACGCTGGAAATTAATATATATACGTATTATTTCATGGAGTTTAAAATGTCTATTTTCTTTTTTTTTTACCCCATTCTTCTTCTTTTTTTTTTTTTGTAAACTAAAACCTTTTGAGTGGCTGTATTCTGCCAAAAATATCCTTTTTTTGTCACAGTTCATTAAAACAAAAAAAAAAAAAAAAAATGAAAATAAATAAATAAATAGTAATAGAATGAATTTCCAGTTTCCCTTTTTTATGGGGAAATGAAAATATTTAAGGGCCGTCAAACCACTTGAATAATTTATTTTAAAATAGTGTGGCTAGATTTTGAAAAATGTAAGTAAAAGAAAAGTGTATTTCTCCGATTATTTATTTATTATAAAGTTATTTAAATAACGTTTCGATTTTGACATTAAGTGTTGCTTTGATTAATGATGAGAAGTCTAAACGTTTTATCAATTTTATAAATAAAAAGTTACTGGTCACACTATTTTAAAATTATATATCGAATAATTTTGATTCTCTCTTTATTTTAAATAAAAGACAAAAGCCCTGAGAATTATTGTATATCATTATTATTATTAATTATATTAATATTATAAAATATATAAATGCAAATTAATACAATAAGAGAATACTATATTTGGTCAAGAGAGAGTTTTAACGTGGAAAAAAAAAATGAATTATTGACGTTAAAACTCTTTTAATTTAACATTAAATATTTATATATATGCAATAATACAATATTATTATTTGTTTATATAAATCCTAGAGTTCAAAGATATAAATTGTTATCACATATAAGTTTGAAAAATAAAAATTATTAAAATGATCTGGCCAAATGGTAAGACGGCGGTGGAGAATGAAATAAAGGTAAGAGAAAGTAAAGTGAAGAATAGTCTTTGGGCCCGAGTAAGGCCCGACCCTGATCGTTCCCCGATAACTGATAACTAATAAGAGCAAACGTCCATACGTGGTCTGTGGTATGGACTTGGGTTGTATAAAAGCTATTATTATAAAGGTGACTGTCTCGTACGGTTCTCAACCGTAACCACATGCGTCATACCACATTATGTGTCGGATCTTGTCTTTTGAAATTGATATTTTGCGATGCGCAAAAGTCTTGTGTCAATGGTAGACAATTGAAATATGTGCACACTTGGCAATCATACACTGGAATAACATAAAATAATAGTAAAAGGGCGATGAAGAGGAAGGCTGCCGATAGGAGGCACACCCATACAAGGCAGATCTTCTTTTGACGATCGTATGGCCCGAAGCTGACGAAGGGCATAAGTGCGTAAGAGAGAAGGAAGCCGAAGATGAAGCCAAAAAGATGGGCGTAGTTGTCCACCCAGGGCAGGCAGCCAAATAAGAAGAGTACAAATGTTATGGAGACAAGTTTAGCCAACGCTTTACGGGGATACTTCAACATTGGCCAAACGTGAAGTATTTCGACGATTTGACAGGCGAGAAGTCCAAATTGCGAGCCAGCTGGTCCCACCTGACAGAAACATCCTTTTTGTAAAGTTCATCATCTTTGAAAAAATAAGCAATATTAAATAATATTATTTCTTTTATTGGTCTCAGTGACACAATTAGAAATTATTTTCTAATAAATTCCGATCAGTTCACTATTTTAAATCTATACAAATTATAGCGAATGTATTAAAAAAAAAAAAAGAATTTTTTTGATTTTGGATTCTAAAAACAATTTTCAAATCCAGTAAAGGGCTATATATACGTATATACTAAAACTATTTTTTTTTTTTTTTTATTTATTTAAGGCCTTTTTCGGCAACTAAGGCCATTTAGGCCCCATCCCTTTTTATTTCAAATGATCGGTAGCCAATTCAAATGAAATAAATTTTTCTCGCTTGGGACGGGAAGCGAACCCGGGACCCCGCCATGAGAAGCTAATGACCTCTCTGAGCTACGGGTCACGGGCTAATGACTTTGGGGTCCAGGCATTTCTATTTAATCCATATATATATATTTGGTATCCAAATGCCTTAAATAAAATCATCGGACTGCCTGGGGTCCGAACCCGCGACTTTTGGTATACGAGGTTAGCACGCTAACCCCTACACCAAGCCCCGAGGGCATACAATGTTTTAAACAATATATGTATTCTTAAATTCACACAAGAAATATTATTAACCTTTGAATAAATTGCCAATCTGCCGCCCCTAAATTTGTTGCCGTTCTAGGCTGCTTTTTTTTCTCATTCACACTCACACTCACTCTCACACACAGATTCACACCGTCTTTTCGGCAACTCAGGCCATATAAGACTTGACGATAATGGCTATTTGAATATATATGTATTTGGGATTCAGGCATTCTTATTTAAGCCATTTGGATACCAAATGGCTTAAATAAAATCATCGAACTACCTGGGGTCCGAACCCGCGATCCTTGGTATACAAGGCAGGCGCGTTACCAACTACACCAAGCCTGAGGGCCGCAGCCTTCTTAATCTATTTAGAAATACAGCCCTGGTAAGAGGGCAAGTTGATCAAATAGTATTAATGTTGATTACCTCCGCCCTATAGGGCACGAAAATAGCCGAGGCGAGATTTCCAGCAATTCCTGATCCCAGATAAATGATGCCAATGCGCAGAGATCCAGTGAGCTTTTCAAGATCTCGCATCAGGAAGTATTGAACGACGAATGTGATTAAGATGTGTATTAACCTGAAAAATATAAAAATAAATTAATTATTGTGGAAATAATAAAAATGTTACTATTTGTAGGACAGCCTTGAGATATATAAAAAACGGAGATAATTCTCTGGCCAGTTAGTGATACAACTCCCATCATACGCTTCCAGAAGCTTCATTGATTGAATAGAAATTTCGATATTTTAAAAAAATTGAAAGAAAATAATTCTCTCTCCTTTACAATAAAATTCGAATTACCGGTATGGTTTTTTTTTTATAAAAAAAAAAAAAATGAATAAATTCATAGTTTGACGATGAAAAGAAAGTGTAGTAGCCTTTATTTTAATAAAAATAATTTTCGAAAACAAATTTTGGTCAAAAAAATGTTTAGACCTTTCTCTTATGAATCATTTCTTTCTAAAATATTGTCCGAGTTTCGCTCAAATAATGTGGCAGTAAATGATAAATTTTTGAATATAAATAATTTCAAACTCCTGAGAAAAGTGAAAGCACGTTCGTTGTACTAAGGAAGAAACAAAATTTGTATTATAGCTAAAGCGCCCCATACACGCCGTACACTTTGCCCCATACACTTTGGTACACGAGCCCGGCTCGGGTCGCCTTCAAACGAGCCAAATCCGCAAGTGTGAATAGATTTTCAAGAAAGAATGGTTTTTGGAAAGTTGAAAAAATATAGAATATCGTAAATATGTTTTTTTTTTATTAAAGGAATTTTTAATTATAGACCACATTTAGTATTAATTACTTATTAAAAATACAAATACTAACGTGAATGAAAGTTCATTTGAGTCGGATCAAGTGCACAGTAATTGATAACGGCTGCAGAATAAGCAGTCGAAACGTTGTACAGTATTTATATTTTTAATAAATAATTAATAACTAAATGTGGATTTAAAAATTCCCCTAATAATAATAATTAAAACCACAAAAGCATGCGGGGGGGGGGCGCTAATCAATGTAGTTACCCCTCTGGTTTAAAATTTGGTTCATTAATAAATAGGATTTAAAAAGGAACTTAAAACTCTTAAATAATATTAATCAGAGTCAGATGCTGAGAAATATATCTGATAAAACTTCAAATGTAAAATTTTACGAAACAATTCACAAACTCAGGAGGCTGAGAATAGAAAAAAACCTTGAATAGAAAACAATCTCATTTAAAGCTTTAAAATTTAAAATGATTTCTCTGATTTTTATTTTATTTATGTTTTTCTCTGTTCCCTTTATCCCTTTTTATTCCTTCGCTACTCTTTGAGAGAGATTTTTCCTTTTCCCACGGTATTTCAATTGATTCCTTTATACTTTTCCTTTAAATTTTTTATTTTTATTAAAATACAACGTATCTCACGATTCCTTTTTATTTAGATTCTTCTATGTAAAAGGCAACAATTTTTTTTTCAACAAAATGTTGCTACTTTTTTTTTTATCTTTTAACAACACAAGACAAACAGATATAGATAAACAAACGATATATTAAAGATGTTTAACATTATCGGTCCATTTTAAATAAAGTAACATCAGCCTTGCCTAATTATAATGAGATAAAAAAAAATTGAAGATAATAAAAATCAAATATTTCCCATTTGGACAGATTCTACTTTAAATACCAAGGGGAGATTAAATACTCAAAGGGGATTAAATATAATAATATAGGTCAATGAAAGAGTATGCAATGAGGGTTGAAAAAAGAATTATCTCTTACCCCGCATGTAAAAATAATGACATCCACAGACGATAGACTTGATCTGGAGTTTCAGGTGAAAAGAAGGGAATCATTCCGCAAACGTCATCAAGGCAAGAGACCTGTCAAAAGAAGAATATTCGAATTAAAATTACCATACTTTTAGGAAATTTAATAAAAATTTATTACGTTGCTTATTTTTATTTATCAAAAAATAAATTTTCATTTGTACTAGTATTAAGCTGAAGTTATTAATATTACTGTGTTGCCTTGTGCAAGATCTCATGTTAATTTCTTTTTGGGGCATAAAATCTTTCAAATTTTAATTCAATTCTCTGGATTATCCAAGGGCTGATCCAGGGGGGGGGGGGTAATCAGGTGTGATTGGTCGCACAGCACACAACTTTCGGTAATTCAAAGTTGCATTCTGTATTGTTTACCAGAATCTATATACATATCAAAATTTTGCCCTCGGGCTTGGTGTATTTGGTAGCACACCTACTATATACCAAGGGTCCCGAACCGATGATTTTATTTAAGCCATTTGGATACCAAATGCCATTTTCGCCATTTATCGAATTTTTGAAAATCAAATTTTTCAAACTGGGGCGTATATAAGGGGGGAGGGGGGCGACTATAAACTAAGCAACTGTAAATTGTCATTGACCCTTAGAACATGAAGCGAGACTGGTATTTCGTACTAATGGCAAATCATCTAAAATATCTATAATGACTAATCAAGCCAAAAATTAATTTTCTTTAAGTAGATGGCCCTAAGGAAAATCATTTCAATTTTAAGGACTTAATTTTTGGTCGACGGTCCTTATTAAAAAAAAAAATTATTTTCTTTAAGGCCTTTATCGGCATCTACATTTAGACACCATTCCTATTTATTTAAATTGACTGGTATTCAATTCAATTGAAATAAATTTCTCGCCTGGAACGGGATGTGAACCCCTCACCTTTGGCACCAGCTAATGCTCTACATTTGAAGGTCAAGGGCTAAATAAAAGTTGATTAAATGAGAATTTACGTTGAAGTTTAAACATATAAAAATATTTTAGGACACCCTTGATTAGCATATCATAGAATGCTCACTAGAGTTACTGAGGTCAAATAGCTTTCATGACGCTTAAATTTGAGAAGCAACTACCTGAGAGCAGAGGGAGGCCTCTTCGTGGAAATAGCCTCTGACGAAGTCGCAATACTCTTTGGTGGTGATATGACACTGTCCATGAATACCAATGCAGCAAGGATGTCCGATCACCTCGCAGGCCATGTGCTCAGCAATTTTGTCCTTCCGGAAGGAAGCTCTTCGGGAATTGCCTCCTGGCGGAGGTGGTTGAGAGTTGGTTCTCCGACAGATTGGCCATTTAGTGATGTCATCAGGCCACTCATATGGGGCCACCGACGCTGGCGCCTCGCAGAATCTGTAAAAGTTTGAACCAATTATACTTTAGAAATAGAAAATTTTTTTTATTTCAAAGAAAGAGATAAATAAACAACTAGTTTTTTGTTTCTTTCATATCTTTTTGATTTTTTCATAAGTTCTATTTTTTAACTATATTTGATAAATAAATTTGTGATATTTTAAATAATTTATAGAAAATAAAACCAGTCAACTTGAAATGATGGTTATTTATTATTCAAGTTAGTTTTGAAACTATCTTTATTATTAATGCAAAGGTTAATTGAAAAGGCAGAAACTCACTTGGGATCCAAGCCACATACGGAACCTGATATTCGGCCTCCGGGACCTGAGTCCCCTAAAGACCATTTCTTCCACGTAGAAATGGTGTTCTGAAAAATATAATAGAACAACAAATTATTTTCAATAACCATTAACATTTAGCATGCGAAATGACATAAAAATATTTAGGTATTTGAGAAAAAAGCGCCATTACCATTGGAATCAAGCCCCGCATCTGTCAGCATGAAAAATACAAATACATTTAGATTAATTGCACACAAAAAAGCATTAACATGCACCAAAGGAATAATTTAGAACTAGATATATTAAAGCAAGTTGAAAAGTTATCGGATTAGAATTTTTTTTAGTTCTAAAATGCATTTATTTTTTAATGTATTCACTTTATCCATTGTTTCTGGTTTCTTTTTCAAATATTATCGAGAAATTCGTTTTTTTTTTTGTATTGTAGGATGATTGATAGCAACCAGTGACGTCATTTCAGTTTTTGCTTGGGAGGGTAAAAATTTTATATACTTTAATATTTTTATCTATACAATCTTCTATACTTATTTATTTAAGAGAAAGTGTAAGTTTGTATGTATCTAGGGGAAAGCTCAGAATTTACTATTGTCTTCCAAAGCCATGGGGGGGCCCCTGCCCCCCCCTCAAATGACGTCCCTGATAGCAACGCCTCTGATTTTAGGCCGAAAACTTTTCATCTTGCTCTCGAACGGTTAAATCAACAGTGAGATCAACTTCAAAATACTGTATTTGCAAAAAAATAATTTCTGGTCCCATTTTTACAGTACCAATGTTTTGTTTCCCCATTTATGCGAGTTTTCCAGGACTACTTTACTGCGTATTATTCAAAACAAGTGAGAGCGAGGAGGGCACGGATCCACGTGAGGGAGGAATGCACCGGAATGCCAAAAATATTTTTATTTTTTTAATTTTAGAAATAAAAATATTTTTACTATAAGAATTTTGAATTGATTTAAGTAAATATGTAATTTTTTTGTTTTATTTTCAAATATAAAACGCTTTACAAAACGCTTTTCAAAAAGAAAAAAATTTAGCTCCGCCCCCTTCTAAAATTATTCTTTAAATCCGCCTGAGAGGTTCCACTCGGGGAAATCGATGATTTGATAAAAAAAAGGGCAGAAATAACAAATATAACATAAAATTTAAGAAAAAGCACAATTTAAAGAGGTTGCTTTAGATTCTGCAGCAGTTAGTTAATTAGTTATTTTTTTAAAATTAATTTATTCAAGCAAAAAGCCCCACCACCACCACCACCACAACCAAATATTCATAGAAGTTTTTTTTAAAACAATAAGTCAGATTTGATCAAAGTGATTTATTTAAAAACTAAACGTATGGACCACTTTGATCATAGACTTAGCCATTGTTTATATCTATTATTGAATTTCAATAATTGAAATATAAATTATATACAGGGCCGCAGACAGACTTCACGGGTCCCGGGCTACATAATAATACGCCCCCCCCCCCTTCCCTAAAAAAGCTATTGTGGCCTTCATGCTAACAATTTTTTCACAGTTTTTGATACGGTTATAAATAGCTCCTCAGAAAAAAATTTCAAGACAATGATTTTTTATTATAATTCTAAATTTGATCTTAAAGGGTCCGGGCCCCTCAGGAAAAAAATTTAAAGAAAATAATTTTTTTATTAGAATTTTAAGGCTGGAGCGCAAAGTGCCCAGGCCCCGGGGATATAGCCCCCCTGCCCCCTCTGTCTTCGGCCCTGATTTTATATATAATTCGTTAATGTCCGTCTGTCTGTCTTTCACGTTCTGTTTGGGCAAATTGCCGTCAGGATTTAGAAACGAAATTTTATAGGCTTAAAGAGAGAAGAACCTTCTATGGATTATTGAAAGAGGCAAAGGCACTTGGCTAATCTGAACTCGGAAAACTTGTATTCGCTATCCACATAGCTACTCACCAAGTGGAAGCCCTTAAGTGCTAATAATAATTAATAATTAAAAAAAAAGAGATGATGAAGAAACGAATTATTTCTTAAAAATAATATTTGGAAAATAAGAAAAAATATAAAAATTTCCCAAAAGAAACAAATAAAAAGAGATGGATTTTTTTTTTATTAAACCCACCGAACAGTCGTGCTTGCTGCTTTGTACACAACCACTATCATCGTTCCGGATGCAGCAGGCCGTATCTCGTTCTTTTTCCCGGCCTTTTTCTATTTCTTTGATGATTTTGGCATCTCGCCGCATACAAGGCGCGAATTTGGCCCCAAGGTGAATTAAATCCGCCTAGAAAACAAAAAAATTAAAATGTTTATTAATATAATATTTAATTATAATCTGAAGAATGCTAATTGTAAAATTCAAATAAAATAAAAGTTGCTATATTCAAATTATGAATGAAACGTAGCATTTTATTTGAATTAATACATTTAGTTTATTCTTAAAATAGAAATAATTAGTTAAATAAATAAGCTTAGTTTGTTTTGACAAATGTTGCCAACGATTCTTTTAACAATTGCTTAATTTATTCTGCAAATATTTCCAATGGCCTAACGCCGTTTATATTAAGTAAATTATATTAAAAACGATATTTACTGAATTTAGTTTAATGTACTGAAAATGAACAGCTTACGAAATATATAAAAATAAATTAATTAGGAAAAGCGATATACTAAAATCTTGATAATTGACAGTTTTGGAGGCTATGACTCACACCCATTTTCAAAAATGTTTTTCATACCTCCTTCAAAACCAACTCATTACAAATATTAAGTTGGATGCTGCTGGTACAACAACATCTCAGATAAAAAGTTTTTCATAACTTCTGCACTCTTATTAAAGGAGGGACAATAATAAAGCCTACTCATATGATATGTTCTTTGTAATTATTTCATTCTTCTTTTAAAAGAAAGAAATTTCTCCCCTTCTATGCGATTCTCTTTTATGTTTGAACCATACATATTTGGTGATGAAGTCAGGAAAAAAACAAGATTTTCGACCAAACATCAGTCGTAGACAAAAGTAGCTGCATAGTCAACTTAAAAACAAGATCATTGCAGCCAAATAGTCTTTTATTTAAGCCGGCTCTGAAGATGGCCTAGATCTCGGGTGAAAACGTCAGCCGTGAGGGTCGAGAATTTAAATAAAGGAATATTTGGCTGTAATCATCTTGTTTTTTCCTGATTCCATCACCATTAAGCCTACAGCCACAGAATCATGCATATTTGTTCTTTTTTACACAATGAAATAATCATATGAGAAAAAGCATGGGGATATTTTAAGATTACTCCCTAGGGTGGGTCGTTTTGCCACTTTTTTCGGAGTGAAATGTGATACCCGGCAAAAGGGGCCCACCCTCAAGGACATTATAGTTATAATTTTTTTTTTAAATCGGACAATATCTTCTGTGAGAATTTTTACCTCAAAGTTTCGAAATTTTGTTGTTACGAAACTAGACAAGACTATTATATAAAATCTTCAACTGTTGAGATTACTTGTCTGTATTTTTGAAAATTTATGAAAAATATGGGTAATCTAAATCTTGTAGCAAAACTCACCTCAAGTAGGCACAATGTATAATAATTGATGTGTTTTTCGAAATTCTTTTCTAGGCCTTGAAGATGGTTTTTTAAAAATCGAAACCAAATACATGCGCTATTGGTCGGCCATACTTAAGTTTTCCAATAAAAAGAAAAAACATACCAAGCTTTTTTTCTTTCTAAAACCAGCCCATCATCTTCAAAAATACAGACAAGTAATCTCAACAGTTGAAGATTTTATTTCGAAATTTTGACTGAAAATCCCAAAATTTCATTAAGTTTAGTTGGGTTATAAAGCGACCATAATTTTGGATAAAGATGTCGATAAAAACTGACATTCCAGCCTCAAAATGCCAGTCATATACCCTTGAAAGGACTAGAGATGCCTCCTGGGCGCTTAATTGTACTGAATTTACCCTGTTTCTCTGGCCCTTCCAGGGACATTTTGAGGCTAGAATATCAGTTTTCATCGCAAGCGACATCGAAATTTTTGAGGGAAAAAATCCTCACAGAAGATATTGTCCGATTTGAAAAAAAATTTATATCTGTAATATAAACAATTTATTGCTGAGATGTTATATTAATAAGAGGGTAAAAATGAGAAATGCAGCTAGGGTTATTTCTTTATTTGGTTAATTCACACAACTGACGTTTCGGTTCCGTGTATGAACCATCCTCAGAGCTGACGAAAAGTCATTATGAAAGTGTCATAGTGGATTTTATACATTGTTGAAAAATTCTTATATAATAAATATATACACAGTGTGAGACGACCAGGTACATAAATGATTTTCATTCATTATATAAGAATTTTTCAACAATGTATAAAATCCACTATGACACTTTCATAATGACTTTTCGCCAGTTCTGAGGATGGTTCAAACACGGAACCGAAACGTCAGCTGTGTGAATTAACCAAATAAAGAAATAACCTTAGCTGCATTTCTCATTTTTACCCTCTTATTAATATATCTGTAATGCAGTGGCGGATTAATGCGATTTTGTCGGGGGGGGGGGGGGCGGTTTTTTTAATTTAAGGACTTTGTCGGCATCTATGGGCATTTAGACCCCTTTCCTATTTATTTAAATTGATTGGTAACAAATTCAATTGAAATTAAAGAGCGGAAATCATAATTTCTTTAGATTACTAGTTTTTATAACTGTTTGAATTTCTCTCGGGAGAGGGGGCGATCGCCCCCTGCCCCTTTAATCCACCCCTGCTGTAATGTGGGTGGGCCACTTGTGCCGGGTATTACATTTCGCTCCGAAAAAAAAGTGGCAAAACGACCTACCACCTATTGCTCCCCCCACCCCCCTCTAGGTTTTTTACATAGATCGGACTAAATCTTTTATTTAGTGCAAATTAATGGGCAATTAAGATGTTTATTTTTAAAACTTTTCCCTTTACTAAGATAATTTTCAAAGGAATTTTCCACCCTTTTGCCAATTACATAATATATTTTGTAAATATTAGAATGTCCATTCATCTTCACTCTATTACGTAAATTAAAAACCGCTTGAATTTAGTTTAATATACTAAGGATAACGGGCATTCGAAATATTTACAAAATAAATTAATTATTTGTGGAAAGAAACATTGGCAACATTTCTCCAAACCGCCTAGAATTGATTATTAAAGTAGAAAGGGTGAGTGAATAGTTAGACATAATTGGGAAACAAGTAAGTCAAGTGAGCGAAAGTGATTACCGCTCTCGGTCCAATCCAGAAGTTTGCTGGTTCGAGGTAGACAACTTGCTGAAGAGAGAGACTAGTGACAAGCACTTGACCCGATCTTTGATTAAGATTAATACCGATCGGTCCAAGTCCATAACATGCCAAGCTGATTATTAAAACAAGAACCTGCAAACAACAAACAATAATTATTATCTAAGATTTATTCCGGGTTTGAAAAAAAATGTGCCTCAAAAAAACTATAAGATCATTAAAAAAGCTAACGATATTCGCCCTCAGGCAAAGTCAAAAATAAAACAATAACAAATTTCTATTTTTTTTAATTTTAATAAAATTGAAAAATAAAATTGATATAAATAAAGGAAAGTCAAAGTTATTGTCACCGAAAAATAAATTTTAAAAAATCTGGTGTGACTGGTCGAACAGCAGACAACTTTACCTTCGGTAATCGGAAGTTATGTTCTGTGCTTTTTCATACCAGATTTTTTTTTGTGTCGACTATATATTTAGTTTCCCGGACCCTACGGTACATTCGAGAGATAACGAAAATTTATAAGAATGGGAAAATATTTATATTTTGTTACCGTGGCAACAATTTCTTCTATCTTTGGTAAGAAGTACAAGAGTAAAGGTGCTTAAAACAATTTTGAGGACAAAATGAGAATATACATTTAAAAAATAATTGATTTTTGAATTTTTTAATCAAATCGTTAAAGTGAATTTTGAAAAAATCGGAAAAAAAGTGAAAAAGTACATCAGTAAAGTACTTCAAATACTTTTGGCCTGATTTTGTTAAAAGCTTATTTAACACTCCAGGGGTGTCTAACTTAAATGTAGGGAGCATTGCAGTCCCATAGCTCACAGAGATACACATACACAGAGCAGACCATGTTCCAAAAGCCACTTTTTACTTTCTCTTACCTATGTATATGTTAATATATACAGAGAGAAAATAGCCCTAATGAATTCATGTCAAAAATTCGAGATTTTGATGGATATACACGTTTTGAGGTCCCCTGAGTGGTTTCGCAACATTGAACTATCTGTGTTCAATTATAAGCATGAAGGAATTGAATTATAAGGCTGAAATTTTATATTTACGATAGACACACTCCGAAAGCGTGAAAATAAGCTTTTAATCAAAAAAGGCCAAAAAGTGCTAACTACTTTACCCATTGCCCACATTATGTCTTTTTCACTTTTTTCGATTTTCCTCACAAAATCGCTCTAACGATTTTGATTCAAATTCAAAAATCAATTATTTTTTAGATTATACTTTCTAAAATGATTACATATTTTCATTTTATTAAAATTGTTTGAAGCACACTTTACTCTTGTGCTTCATAGGAAGAATAGGAGAAATGATTTGCCATGTTAACAAAATATAAATATTTTCCCATACTTATAAATTTTACATCTTGAAT
The DNA here is from genome assembly GCA_023213315.1 of Euborellia annulipes. NCBI lineage: Eukaryota > Metazoa > Arthropoda > Insecta > Dermaptera > Anisolabididae > Euborellia > Euborellia annulipes. The sequence continues at coordinate 22 of JAKCPI010014901.1, read as the reverse complement.
TCTAATATTTAGGTGGAAACTA
>JAKCPI010014899.1:0-30000 GCA_023213315.1 Euborellia annulipes | reverse complement strand
TTAATAAATAGAGAAAAAAGATTTAATTCCAACTTTAAGGGAAGAATTTCAAAATCCTCTATAAGGGTAATATAAAATTTTTTTAATTTTAGAAAATTTGGTGTACAAATGAGTAGAAATTTTTTTTTATGGTAGCTTCTTTCTAGAAACAAGTATGTGGAACGTTCCCTAATAATAAAATTTTATAAAAATATATTTTTGTTGTAAAAATTCTAGAATTCGATGAAAAAAAAAAAAAATCTACATAAACACTTTGCATTAAAGTTTTACAATAATAGGCCCAGAAATTTTTTTTAACAAAATTTATTTATTTTTTTCATTAAATATTTTTTTTAATAAATATAGAAAAAATATTTAATTCCATCTTTAAGGGAAGAATTTTATAATCCACTATAGTTATAGAAAATTTGGTATATAAATGGGTAGATATTTTTTTATGGTGTCTTCTAGAAACAAGCATGTGAAACATTCCCTAATAATAGTTAAAAAGGGTATAAAAAATAAATTTATTATTATTGTAAAAATTAGATTTTTAAAAATAAAAATAAACTACATAAACACTTTGCATTAAAGTTTTTTGCAATAATAGGCCAGGAAATTTTTTTTTAACAAAATTTATTTATTTATTTATTTATTTTTAATAAATAGAGAAAAAAGATTTAATTCCAACTTTAAGGGAAGAATTTCAAAATCCTCTATAAGGGTAATATAAAATTTTTTTAATTATAGAAAATTTGTTGTATAAATCAGTGAAAAAATTTTTTATGGTCTCTTCTTTCTAGAAACAAGCATGTGGAACGTTCCCTAATAAATAATTAGAAAAGGTATAAAAATAAATTTATTTTTGTTGTAAAAATTCGGCAATTGGATTTACAAAAAAAAAAAATCTACATAAACACTTTTCATTAAAGTTTTACAATTTTTTTTAACAAATTTTTTTTTTTTTTAATAAATAGAGAAAATAAGATTTAATTCCAACTTTAAGAGAAGAATTTCAAAATCCTCTATAGGGGTAATATTAAATTTTTTTATTTATAGAAAATTTGGTGTATAAATGAGTAGAAAATTTTTTTTATGGTGTCTTCTAGACACAAGTATGTGGAACGTCCTCCAATAATAATAGAAGGGGTATAAAAAATAAATTTAAATTTGTTGTAAAAATTCTGGAATTCGATTTAAAAAAAAAAAAAAAATCTACATAAACACTTTGCATTAAAGTTTTAATACGATCGGAAATTCTTTTAACAAATTTTATTTATTTATTTTTTTTTTTTTTCAATAAATAGAGTAAAAATATTAAATTCCAACTTTAAGGGAAGAATTTTAAAATCCACTATAACGCTAATATAATAAAATTTTATAAAAAAAAAAAGAGTGGAGGCAGCCCAATATTTTTTGAGCTTATTATTTTCTTAATAAAATTTTTTTAATTATAGAGAAAATGGTATATAAATGAGTAGAAATTTTTTTTTTTATGGTCGCTTCTTTCTAGAAACAAACATGTGGAACGTTCCTTAATAATAATAGAAAAGGTATAAAAATATTTATTTTTGTTGTAAAAATTCGGGAAATGGATTAAAAAAAAAAAAACTTCATAAACACTTTCATTAAAGTTTTACAATAATAGGCCCGGAAATTTGTTTTAACAAAATTTATTTATTTTTACTCAATAAATAGAGAAAAAAGATTTATTCCTAGAATTCAAAATCCTCTATTGGGTTAATATTAAATTTTTTTAATTATAGCAAATTTTCTGGATAAATGTAAAGTAGATATTTTTTTATGGTGTCTTCTAGAAACAAGCATGTGGAACGTCCTCCAAATAATGAAGGTAAAAAAAATAAATATTTATTGTAAAAATTCGGGAATTGATTAAAAAAAAAAAAAATCTTCATAAACACTTTGCATTAAAGTTTAAAGGCCCGGAAATTTGTTTTAACAAAATTTTTTTTTATTTATTTTCAATGAATAGGGAAAAAATATTTAATTCCAACTTTAAAATCCCCTATAACGCTAATATAAAATAGAGATTATGGTATATAATTTTTTTTTATGGTCGCTTCTTTCTAGAAACAAACATGTGGAACGTCCCCCCAATCGGTATTAGGCCCTAATAATAATAGAAAAAATATTTTTTGTTATAAAGATTTGGATTGGAAAAAAAAATCATCATTCAGTGCAAGAGATAGAAATAGTGATAAATAATAAAAAAAAAAAAAATTTTATTTACCTTTCCGGAAATTTTTGGAATATACGCGCGCGCGCGGGAAAAAAAAATATTTTTTTTTTTCTTTCTTTTCTCCCCCAGTTGACACCACAAAAGTTAGATATAGAGAGAGTGAGTGAGTAGTACTAGCTAGACAAGTCCGGCACAAGCAAGGACAGAAGGACAGAAGACCGCCCTTGAGTGCGCCCCCAGCCTATATTTTGCTGCGCCCCCAGCCACCCCCGCGCTCCTCAACCAATCCGATTGGCTCTACTCGTGCGCTTGCGTTGCCCTACAACAACAGGTGCAACAACAAGCGTAGGTAGATGTCTATCTTACCTTTTTCTTCCTTCCTCTCTCTCTCTACTCACATGTCATCTTTAAAGACTGAAATGTCAATATTTGATAATTGGTAATAAGATACGGCGACGTTTCAATCATCTTCAGGCTATTTATCTACCAATTTCAGATTTTCAAGAAAAATAAAATTTTATTAGACTAACACTAGGTGATATGTTTCAATATATTTATTAGCGTGTATTTAAGAATATTTGTATTATTAAGAAGACGTATAGTCGGCGCACAAGTGTTAGATGTGTTTTAAATATTTTAAAAATAATAAAAACGGCAAAGCATTTTGGGTTGCCTAAGCTCACGGCGAGGTTTCGATCATCTTCAGAACATCTTCCGTCTATTTATCTACCATTTTCAGGTTTTCGACAATTCATTTGCTTCTATTTGGAAAAATAAAATTTAATTAGACTAACACTAGATGATATGTTTCAATAATATATTTGTATTTTCAGATTTGTATTAATTCTCAAAGACGTACAGTCAGCGCCACAAGTGTCAAATGTTTTAATTTTATAGTTGTGGAGATTTAATTAGGATTCCCAGGAACTTTGCAGCCAGAAGTTTAAATAAACAAAAATCTTCTATTTAATTTTTCATTCGCCAACGTTTCAGTCGCCAATCACGACCTTCATCAGGGCAAATAATGTTAACTATACCCATTCAAGTATGCACATGTGAATAGTGTATATTTGCCCTGATGAAGGTCGTGATTGGCGACCGAAACGTTGACGAATGAAAATTAATTAGAAGATTTTTTTTTTTATTATTATTGCAATTTTTAATTATTGACAAGATTTTGTTATTAATTCCAACATCCAGTGCCTGCTTGAGGATTTGTTTAAATTTTTATTTAATGAAAAATCCTGCACGCCTAAGGTTTGAGCAGGGATCCTCTTGCCCCGAGGAATTTTTTTTTTTTTTTTTTATTTGAGGGGAAAAGCTTAAATTGCGGCATTAAAACCCTCAATAGCCTACAAAAAAAAAATCATTCCCCGGTTATTACCCCTGGTGCATCGTGCACGGAGGCACGCACCAAGCCCGGGTGCCGGTATCTAGCGTATTGCCATTAACCCGGTTCCAATGTTGGGGTGAGGGGCCCTTCACCTCCCTACTCCCCAAAGATCGGTCCCTTTCGGGACTGGAATCTCCTCTCCTCCTCCATCACCCCCCGAGGAAAAAAATAAAAATGTAATTAAATAACAATTTTTATTATTTTTCATTTGAGAGATATAATTATTTTAATTAATTATGTTTAATTAATTTTCATTTGTCTTTAATATTTCATAAGGCATAGACACGATTCAATGTTTTCCACTGGGCAAATTCACTATAAGAAATTTTTGCACTTCCCCTTTTGAGAATTTGGCGAGTATTTTTCATGGACTCTCCATAACGTCCTCTATAAGACAAGCAAAAGTTCGTTTAAAAATTACGAGAAGATGGTCAAAAAACGAGACAGACGGGCAGACCGACACTCTGCTATTATATGGACTCTGTTACGCATTAGTGTGTTAAGCGCCAGGTACAGAGTTTTGTGAAAATCAACATTAAAGTTTTTTGTTTTCATTGGATTATATGTCAATTTTTTTTGTCAATTGTGCAAGAAACATTGAATATAAATTTTTTTAGGACATATTTCATAAAAAAAATACTATTAATTATAGCATTTGAAACAATATTCCGTGCTTAACTCAATTTTTAATTTTTTTTTGGCGCTTGACACACTAATTCATAACAGGGTCCATATATAATTATGAGTCTATTAAAAGGTTTGCCTCTCTAAAAAAAAAAGATTAACTCGGGGTAAATGAAAATATTTTTGTATGAAGAATATGATAATAAATTAAATCAAAACAAATTTCGTACAAAATAAAAACAAAAGATTTTTGAAATTCAAATACTACCAAATTAATAATAATAACAAAGACATACCCACGCAATTCAATAATAATAATAATATTATTAAAAGAAGAAAAAAAAATTCAAATCCCCAAATGGTGATTTTAAAATAAAATAAAAAAAAAACACTAATGCATTGGGTAAATAATTTTAATAAAATCAAATATTATTTTTGTGTGATCCATAAATTGAATAAAAAAAAAAAACCTCCCCAATGGATGAATGAAAAGTCAAAAGTCTCTCTAATCCCTTAGGGAGGAAGAGGGAGGGGGAGTGCTCCCCCCACCCTCTCTCTCTCTATCTCAGGCAAGAATCGTTTCTTCATGTTCATGCATCATGCATCAAACATGACTACAACTGGGGAATTGGCAGAGAGAGAGAGAAAAAAAATCAAATAAAATAAATTTTGTTTAAAAAATGGAATAAAATAAATCACAAAGTGTATAGATAGAGTGTCTAGAGCCTAAATATAGAGTATATAGGCCCTACTACAAGCCGCAATGTCCGCTTTCAGCTGGCCCTATATATGTAATGAAAATTTGAAAAAAAATATTCATTTTTTATATATAGAAGATAGATTATAATTTCAAAGATAAAATTTATCTGTCTTTTTGTAACCTGACTCCCTCTGTCCCATAGAGTATATACACACTATCGAATTTAGTCGCCGTAAGCGGGCTTTTCCACTTGTTTTATTAAATTTGGGAAGGCACTAGCAAGGCTATTATAAAACAAAAATCTGGTGTGACTGACGCACAGCACACAACTTTCTATTACTTCGGTAACGAAAGTTGTGTTCTGTACTTGTTACACCAGATTTTTTTGTGTCGAGTTATATTTAATTTTCGCCAATATATATTTTTTTTTATTTTTTTTTTTTTTTTTTTTTTTTTTTTTTAAACATTCACACTTTTTTCTCATTCACACTCACATTCACACACGTCTTCTCGGCAACTTAGGCCATTTAAGACTTTAAACGATATCCGTTAATGAGTATTATACATATTGGGGTCCAGGCATTTTTATTTAAGTCATTTGGTATCCAAATGCCTTAAATAAAATTATCGGACTACCTGGGGGTCCGAACCCGCGACGTTCGGTATAGAAGGTAGACACGCTACCAACTACTCCAAGCCCCGTGGGCTCGCCAATATATTAGAATTCAAGATGTAAAATTTTTATAAACAGAAAAATATTTAGGTATTTTGTAGCCATGGAAACCATTTCTCCTATTCTGTACAAGAGTAAAGTGGTCTTCAGAAGAATTCAATGGCAAAATGAGAATATACAATTTAAAGAGCATCTAAAAAATAATTGATTTATGAATTTTAGGTAAACCCCGTTAAAGCGAATTTTGAGAAAATCGAAAAAAACTGAAAAAGTACATCAGTAAAGTACTAGTATTCTTTGGCCAATTTTGATTAAAAGCTTATTTTCACGCCCTAGGGGGATGCCTAACTTAAATATAAAATTTTAGTTTCAAAGCTCAATTCCTTTTTGCTTTAAGAACACAGACACACAGACAGACAGACAGACCATGTCGCGAAAACCACTTTTTTGGATTCAGGGGACCTCAAAACGTGAAGATCCATCAAAATCTCGACATCGAATTTTTGACATGAATCCAATACTTTCTCTCTATATATATATTAACATTTATATAGAGGTTTAGAAGCATTGGAAATCCACAAAGGTCAAAATCTGATGAATGAGCAATTGTTTTTACATCAAACACCTTTGTTTGACATTTTTGAATAGAGGTTTCCAAGTGTTTTCTATGGCTTTTGTTTCATCACCGAGCACGATTTTCCTAGAAAGGTTCCCTTCTCTTTTTCCTACCCCTACCCTTCAAGCCACTCTGACTACCCCAGTTGAAAAGTAATGCGATTCTAGTCCATTCAGTATGTAACTCCACTTCTGAAGATGACAAATATGGTTTCGAAATGCGCATAAAGTGTTAATATTATAATTAATATACCATGGTATCATTGAAACAAAAAAAACTTGTGTACTTAAATTTAATTCTCCTACATAATGTTTCAACTAGAGCCAACGGTTACCAGTTTAAAATTAATTAAAAGAAACAAAGTTTTTTTTTTTTAAAGAAGTGAAATTAAAATAAATAAATATGGAAACGACTTGACTATAGTCTTCAATAATGATAAATAGGGGCTAGCTGGTGTGGCGGACTAGGGTGTCCGCTTCTTCAAAAAAGTTCCCTGTTGGGCGGAAAATAAAAATATTTATTTAATGTAAAAAATAATCAAGCAGGCACTGGATTCGACTATTGGATCCCACCACAATAGCCCCTAGGCAACTAACTCTACGAGGAGAGGGAGTTGCTGTGACATCCCGTCCTGTGGAAGGGACGTAAAGAAGGTTCCCTCTCAGTGATGCATTCCTTGAAAGGAGTCGGTGCTGAGGGAGTTCCTTCTCAAATTAGGACATTCTCCCTAGGATAGAAGAGTTTGGATAAGTAGAAGCAGAAACAGTCGCGTAGCGAAGCCTAACTCGCTACCTTTTTCGCCCCCTCCCTCCATTCGAAAATCATATAATATTATGTAAAATATACTCGCAAATTAATATATAGGCCTATATTAAAATATATATTCCAGAAATCAATTATAATAAAAATAAAAATTATCTAGCAATTTTTTGTTTTGTGAACCATTTGGCGCCTCTTTTTGAGTAACACCCGGGGCATGATGCCCTCCTTGCCCCCCCCTTGCTACGCCTCTGAGCAGAAATAAGTATTAGTTCACTAGCCAGAATCGAAAGCAGGAGGAGGAGATAGAGATAGGTAATAATGTCATTTCCGGTAGAGGCCGTTTGGCTTTGAGGTGTGTGTCTTCGTGCACAAAACCACCTAGGGTAAATAAACGGGGATCATGATAGGAATTTCAAATAATAAATAGATACTAATAATGATCAATGTGAATGGAATTTCTTTGAATACGAATACATAAAAATAAGAGAAGCAAAATATAGGGTAAGAGAAATTAATAAATACTCTTTGATAAGAGAAGAGATTAAAAATTTCTAATATTTTTAAAAGGATTAAAATTCCTGATTTTTAAACAAAAGAGGAAATATGTATATTTTCGTGTTAATTTTTGATTAACTATTCACATTTGTTTACATTATGCTGAGGAGAGTTGAATAAAAAATTTCAGAGAGACAGAGAGAGAGAGAAAAATGCAGATGACTCTCCCTCCCTAATCTTAATGCATACGGGAAAAAACAAAAAAAAAAAAAAGCAAACAGGGAAGTTCATTTATTTACTAATACTAATCACAAAATTATTCAGAGCTTCTATAAATTAGGCGACAACGAATTTATTTTTTAAAAAAATTGAAATTTTTATTCAATAAAAAATAGAGAGTGAAAAAAAAAAATTGAAAAGCATAATGCAATTGTTTTTTGATTAGTTTAGTAGCTACTCAGGTAACCTTCAGTGCCCCATCCCCGATTATTATTATTAATACCACTGGCCCTATTTCTGGTTCCTTTAATCAAACCTCTTCTATGCTTGGGGGGATGTCCTAGTTTGAGGAGGAACTCCCTCAGCACTCCTTTGAAGAACGCATCACTGAGAGGGAACCTTCTTTTCCCTTCCACAGGACGGGATGTCACAGCAACTCTCTCACCTCGTAGAGTTGCCTGTGGTTAGATCCAATATTCCAATCTAGTGCCTGCTTAAATAAATATTTTTTTTTTTTTTTAAGAAAAAATCGTTCACGCTCAGGATTTGAACACCGCTACACCAGCGCCCCCTCTCTAAGGAAAAAATCATTAATTATATAACAATTTTATATATTTTTTATTTGATAGATTTAATTATTTTAATTAAATGACTTTAATTTTTCATAAGGCAAGACAAAATTCAATGCTTTCCAATGGGCAAATTCTAATTTTTTGAGCTTCTCCTTTTGAGAATTTGCGGATCGGAGTAATTTTTTTGGAATCTCCATAACATTTTCTATAAGACTGCAAAATTTTGTTTCAAAATTCCAACGGGAAGTTGGTCAAACAGAGCGTGACAGACAGACACTCAACTATTAAATAAATAGAGAAGAGATTCACAAATCAATTATTACTTTCTCTTACCTAAATGAATATGTTAATATACATATATATATAGAGAGAAAGTATTGAATTAATGTCAAAAATTTGATGTCAAGATTTTGATGGATATACACGTTTTGAGGTTCCCTGAATCCAAAAATCTGAATTTTGACAAGATCGCAATACTTTATCTCTATACCTATATAGGCTACTTCATATATGAGGCCTTTAGCGCCAGAACGACCTAACCCACATTTCACTTTTTTGGTTTTATGCCTTAGTATCTATTAAATCATGAATTCCAGAGTAGTACAGCTGCTGAAATCTAGCGATAAAAACGAGAAGGTTGCTTAGGACACTACGGTATTTTAAAATATAAGTTATGAGGATAGTGTTAAGGCATAAAACCAAAAAAAGTGAAATGTTAGGCCGTTCTGGCGCTGAAGGCCTCCCTATAGGGTAGAAGAAAGTAAAAATTAAAATAATATCTCCAATTATTTTTGAAATTCCTATGGCGATCCCCTTTTATTTACCCGAGGTGCTTCCGTGCATGAAGACACACACCTCAAACCCAACCGGGCTCTGGCCCTAGCCATCTACCGGCACCCCGTGAACTTACATTATTACTTATCTCTAACCTCCCCTCCTGCTTTCGTTTCTAGCTAGTTAATTAATTCTTATTACTGGATCCACCCGGTTCCTTTTATCCAATCTCTTCTATGCTAGGGAGAATGTCCTAGTTTGAGGAGCAACTCCCTCAACATCGTCACGTTTCGAAGAATGCATCACTGAGAGAGAACCTTCTTTACATGACGGGATGTCACAGGAACTCCCTCTCCTCGTAGAGTTGCCTGGGGGCTATTGTAGTGGGATCCAATATTCCAATCCAGTGGCTGCTTGAGGATATTTTACATTAAATAAATATTTTTATTTAATGAAAAAATCTCTTAAGCCCAGGATTTGAACGCGGATCTTCTTTGTAGAAGTTGACCTCCTAGCTCACTACACCAGTGACCCCTCAATATCTGCAATAATTTTTGTTTTATCAATGTTTAAAATAATTAAGTTCACGCCCTGCACCCTGTACATTGCAAAGCATGATGAAATGACTTCTCATTTCACTAATAAAAATACTTTTTTTTTTTGTTGAAAAGATAGAATGAATCTAGTATTGCTTTTATTTATTATAACATCAACAAAAAGCTTGCTAATTATTTCTATAATAACTACAATAACAACAAAAAACTATCAAACGCCTTTTCAATTCTATTTATCTTTCCCTCTCTCTCTATCTAAAGAGATATTTTTCGGAAATAATTACTGTCTATAGGGGCTTATGAATGTTTAATCAGGGATTGACGCTTATGATAGCGCAAAGCTTATTTGTCACAAGCGCAAAAATTATATATGGCATTTTCATTTTCATTCTAAAAGATTAGAATCATTTTTTTGTTTTTACAAAAAAAAAAGATAATATTTGAATTTTCATAATAAATCAGAAAGAAGAAGAGACAAGAAACGATTAGATTAAAGGGTATAATAAAATAAAAAGGGAAAAATATTGGGATTAACCTAGTTTCTTTTTTTTTTTTTAGTGTGTCGCAATGGACGAACATCTCTTGTTATTGAAGATAACCAAGGAACGGTTGCTTCACTTCTAGTCAGCTATTAATATTTAATTAATGTAAACAAATTCTCAAGCAGGCACTGGATTGGAACATTGGATCCTACCACAATAGCCCCCAGACAATTCTACGAGGAGAGGGAGTTGCTGTGACGTCCCGTCCTGTAGAAAGGACGTAAATATGGAGTAGGCTACACGCCGGTGCTAAGGGATGTTTATTATAATATCAAAATTTGTTTTTAATTAGGTTGTTTAACTTTGTAAACCTGTAAAAGGTTCAAATAAAATGAAGAAAAAGTCAAAGAGACCTTTCTTCTAAGAATATTTTAATTGCTTCTTTTTGAAATGTGGTGAAAAATTACTGCGGAGTTTTAAAAGATTTGATTCAGGAGATGCTGAGAAATGTATCGTCCTCAGTGGACTAATGACATCAATATGAAAAATTTCATCCATTTAAGTTGATAGGTTCCGGTGCTGAAGTCGCTCATGGGCCCGCATTTTGTGGATACGTGGATGGAGACTATGAGCTGCCCGAGCTGCGACAGGCAGTCCTTCAGTTCTTTGTATGTCTTTCTCTTCCTTCCTCTTTTCAACAGACGTCAGACCGTGGGACAGGCCGGCCTCTTCTAAATCTTCCGGTCGCAAAAACGTATGATAATGTTGGAGAGAAAAGTGTGAGGTCTGCCGACCCCGCATCACGGGAATGGGGGCGAGGAAAAAGAAGAAGAAGAAAGTTTCGGTGCTGAAGGGGTAATCAGAAATAAGAAAGAGACAAGAAACCATTAGATTAAAGAGTATAATAAAATAAAAAGGGAAAAATATTGAGATTAAGCAGCCACTGGATTGGAATATTGGATCCCACCACAGTAGCCCCCAGGAAACTCTACGAGGAGAGCGAGTTGCTGTGACAGGTACATAAAGAAGGTTCCCTCTCATTGACGCATTCTTCGATAGGAGTAGGTACTGAGGGAGTTCCTCCTCAAACTAGGACATCCTTCATAGCGTAGAAGTTGGATAAAAGGGACCAAAAATAAGGATTAGCTCGTTAGCTAAAAATGAACGCCGGAGGAGTAAGAGATAGGAAATAATGTAACTTCACGGGATGCTGGTAGATGGCTAGAGGCCAGTTGAGTTTGCGGTTTGTCTATTCGTGCACAAAAGCACTTCGGGTAAATGAACGGGGATCCCGATAGGAATTTCATATAATAATAATAAATAAATATTTAATAAACTATTAGTTGTTATTGGGCTGAGACTGTGCCACAAAAGAATAAAAAGGTGGTCGAATTCTAAATGCAAAACAAAACTAAAGGAGTTCAGGAGGTGCCCATCGTTAGACGAATAGCACCTAATAATTTTTCTATTTAAATTGTTGTATTCTGTACTTGGTCACACCAGTTTTGTGATTTTATTTTATGAATTAATTTTGTCCTGCAAGTAAATCCTTTATGACGCGGATTCATAGTTTTATATGGGAGATTTTATTAGACCTAGAGAGAGAAAGTGGGCATTTTATAAGGCAATCTAATGCAAAATAGAGCCTATTTAAAGTCGTTTCGTTATATAATTATTTCACAATATGACTTTTACTCTAATAAAGTTTACAACAAAATAACTGAAGTTTAAATACAAAACTAAAACAAAGATTTTATATTAATTAGAAGAGAGAAATAAATTTTAAAAGCCTTCTCGAGTTGGTCACTCACTAGTCTAGGTGTTGCAATCGAAATCCTAAAGTGTAGTCAGGTGATGAAAATAAAAAACTTTTTAATAGATTAATATATGTATTTAAAAAAAATAAAGTTTTTTATTAGCTTTTTATGAATTTTTACGTGAAACTGCATATTTTTCGAGATATTTGGGAATAACTATCATTTCACCACTTCCCGCCCCCCCCTCCCGCAATAACCTGAAGCTCAAAATAGTGTAACTTTTTATTAGATGCTACGAGGAGGGGATAGAACAATTCGGAGTTGGAGGAAAACTTTTTTTTTTGATGTTGGGGTTTAGACCTAATTGCACTGTAAGATTTTTTTTTTAATATTTCTTCAGTATATGACAAAGTGCGGAAAGTGTCATGATGTTGTATTAAGTCATTTAGCGCAGGGGCATCTTAACAAAAATAATATTTTATATCTTTTTTGGTTCAATAAAGGTCGCAAAGGACCAAAAACATTTCTTCTTTACTTTCTGGTTTAGGAAATAAGGGAAATATCTTATAAAAAATTCAACCTCAAGATTTTCTCAGCGTTTTAGACAAAAAAATGGCAATTTTTCGATAATTCTTTTGTTTAAAAAATGAGGTTTTTTGAAAAAAAAAAAAAAAAAAAAATGATTCTAGAGTTCATCTAGACTTTTTTTTTTTATATATAGTCATTTGAGTTTTTCTTTATGTACAATTCTGACTGATCTGATTGCCGTTCGGGATCTAAAATCAGTGGCGTCATTTGGGGGAGGGGATTATTCTTAAATAAAATATTTCAAAATCTATCTACGAATATATAATATAAACTGTACAAAATTAAACAATTAATTTAATTTAATATCTTATCTCCAAATTAGAGTACCTATTTGTAAGTAAAGAGGGGCTCACTGGTGTGGCGGGTTAGAGTGTTGGCTTTTTACAAAGAAGATCCCTGATCAAGTTCTGGGAGTGCGAGATTGTTTCATTAAATAAAAATATTTATTTAATGTAAATAAATCCTCAAGCAGGCACTGAATTGGAATATTGGATCCCACCACAAAAGCCCCAGGCAACTCTACGAGGAGAGGGAGTAGCTGTGACATCCCGTCCTGCGGAAGGACGTATAAGAAGGGTTTCCCTCTCAGTAATGCATTTTTCGAAAGGAGTAGGCTACACGCCGGTGCTGAGGGAGTCCCTCCTCAAACCAGGACATCCACCATAGCATAGAAGAGGTTGGATAAAAGGAGCCGTGTGGAACCAGAAATAAGGATTTGTTCACTAGCTAGAGATGAAAGCAGGAGGAGGAGTTAGAGATAGGAAATAATGTAACTTCACGGGGTGCCGGTAGATGGCTACGATCAGAGGCCGGTTGGGTTTGAGGTGCGTGTCTTCGTGCACGTAAGCACCTCGGGCAAATAAACGGGGATCCCGATAGGAATTTCAAATAATAATAATAATTTGTAAGTAAATTTTAAGAAAAAAAAAGTTTGCTCCCCCCCCTAAGAAAAAGTTGAAATGACGCCACTGTCTAAAATCTTCAAATAAGAATTTCCCGCCACGCCCTTTCACCAAGGGCGGATACAAGGGGGGGTAAAGGGAGTAATTACCTCCCCGGGATTCGAAAAAATACCTTTTTTTCGCAAAAAAATTTATTTTTAATGTAAAATTTTTAAAATTAATACTTAAAAATTTGATGTGTATTTATATTCTGGCAAACAAGTACAGAATGCGCTTTTAAATTACCGAAATTAAAAAAAAATAGTGTGCTGTGCGACGAGTCACACCAGATTACCCCCCCTCCGAGAAACACCTCTGGATCCGCCCCTTGCCTCTCACGCTGTAAAATGAAATAATAGTAAAAAAATAAATGCTGAAGAATCATTCTTTCTAACCGTATATTCAAATTAATTACACCTTAAGACTGAGAAGTTATTCCAGCTGATAAGGAGCAATTTTTCTTTGTCACGTCAAAAATAAATCGTCTTTAGAATGGATGAATAAATGAATCTTGTGATAGCAAAACAAAGTCATCTCCTTGATTAGTTCTCAAAGAATAAAAGGTCAAGACAACAAGTGGAAAGTGATGCAATTTGATTTTTAAATGAATATTTATTAAACTCAAATATAATTGTATAATTGAAGCCACCACCAGCCAGACCAGACACACACGCAAATGATTTGCAAATATAAATAAATAAATATTTATGTTGGAATTTATATGAGGCAAAGGAGAAGAGAGAGAGAAATGAATTAATTAACGAGAACGAGAGAGAATGAGAGATACAAAACTATTTCTTCTTTTTTTTTTTTATTCATTTAAAACTGACATTGATCTTCATGTTCAATATCATCTGTTGATTTAATTTTTGACATTTAATCCTTTAGGGCAATTTAAAACAAAAATTGTAAACATGTTAAAAAAAAAAAAGATAAAATAATAGAAAGGGAGATGTCCATTTTTTTTTTTAAACCTTTTTATCTATTTATTTAGCCGGGAGAAGAGTAACAGTCATCACAATCTTTGCGGTTAAGTGATGACAAGTGTGGTGAAATCTCGGATGGGTGACCGTGAGAATCAGCTCATTGAAGTCATCGATATATTAATAAATAAATACATGTAATATATTCAAAACCTATTAGCCGAAAAGGGGAAAATTAAAAAAAAAAATTATATTTATGACTAGCAGCGTCACCCGGCTTTGGGACTTCGCCCACCTCGATTTTCCTTGATAATATGGCGTAATTTTTCAGAAATTTCATATAATTTTAGGGTATTTGGCTCATTAAATCATAACTTAATTTTCGCCTTAGACCATTAATGTTTCAATTTGTTTATATTTGAAATTATACAGTTTAATTATTACCGGTGATCGTTTAACATGCTAGTTTCTCGGGGCCTCCCATCAATGAAATAGCAACGATCATTGTATTCAAGAAGTTTATTTTTTTATTCTTCCCCTTCAGCTAGCGGCCATTGGGCACCATAAAAACATTACAAAAAATAGAAAATCAAAATGATACAAACACAATACAAAATAAAGAAAGACATAACAATATGAATACAATATAAAAGTAAAAACAAAACAATTTTAATATTCTATGAATTCAAGAAGTTAAAAATAATATTCCTGATTAAGAATTTTATTTTATTATTATTTGAGAGAGAAGCCTTAAATATCGGAATAAAAACTCTCAATAGCCTACAAAAAAAAAAAAAAAAAAAAAAAAAACATTTCCCGGTTGTTTACCTACCCCTGGTACATCGTGCACGCAGACACGCACCAACCCACCGTATCTATCTAGCTCGAGAGCCAACACAGCCCTGTTCCCAATGTTTGGGAGTGGAGGGCCTTCATCTCTTTACTCCCCAAAAATCAGGCCCTCTCGGGACTGGTCATCGTTTTCCTCTCTGATTAACAATTGATTGAATATATTGATTACGATTAACAATTGAAAAAAAAAATTAATTATATAAGAATTTTTATTATTTTTAATTTGAGAGATTTATTATAATTATTACAATATTATTAATTGGCTTTGAGTTTTCATTAGGATAGAGATGGAACCCAATGCGGGGATTTTCAGGAATTTTTTGAGCCTCCCCATTTGGGGAAGTTATTTTTCTGAACTCTCCAAAAGAGTGCGAACTTTTAACGGGAACTTGATCAGCGTACACTCCGCAATTTTATACAGTTAAATGGGGAGCTCGCTGGTGTAGTGAGCTAGGGGGTCGGCTCACAAAGAAGAACCCTGTTCAAACCCTGGGCGTGAGGGATTTTTCATTAAATAAAAATATTTATTTAATGAAAACAAAACCTCAAGCAGGCACTGGATTGGAATATAGGATCTCGCCACAATAGCCCCCAGGCAACTCTACGAGGAGTGGGAGTTGCTGTGACATCCTGTCCTGTGGAAGGGACGAAAAGAAGATTCCCTCTCAGTGATGCATTCTTCGAAAGGAGTAGGTGCTGAGGGAGTCTCTCCTCAAACTAGGACATCCTTCCTAGCATAGAAGAGGTTGGATAAAAGGAACCGGGTGGAACCAGAAATAAGGATTAGTTCACTAGCTAGAGACGAAAACAGGAGGAGTTAGAGATAGGAAATGATGGCTACGGCCAGAGACCGGTTGGGTTTGAGGTGTGTGTCTTCGTACACGAAAGCACCTCAGGTAAATAAACGGGGATCCCGATAGGAATTTCAAATAAATAAATAAAAATTCAGTTAAATGATAAGAACTTAGAAAATAATAAAGCTATGTGTTATTCTTTGAGTTATTGTGAACCAAACACAGATTTAAATACAACCCTTAGGGGGAGTTTATTTTTAGCGATCTCTTTATTTAAATAAAATAAAATCAAAGTTATATACGATACCATTATAACATTTATAAAATAACATCAGATGTTTGGGTTTAATTATTCTAATAGTCAACCAGTAACCAAGCAAATATTACATTAAAATGAAAAATAAATTAATTTCAGTTCAGCAAATTTCCCATTATCTCTTTTCAATGGACATTTTCAAATAAAACCACCTTTTTTGGTAACATTCAGTTTGTTCACAAATATAGGTCAGAGTCTAAAACGTTTCAGCTTAAATATATCGGGTTAATTTATAATTTAAAAATTATTAAATTCTCATCTATCAATAAATAATTAAATAACACTAGGTTAAGTTGTAAAACTATTGTAAAAATCTTATGAACATAAGCTAAAAATAAAAAACTTTTAATACTATTTTGCCATTGGCCTAAAAATGGTTACAAAAATACATTTATAAAAAGAATATAAACAAAACTATCATGGGCGTAACTATGGGGTGCCGGGGGGGGGGCCTGGCCCCCCCAGAATGTTCGTGCCCCCCCCCCCCAGAAAGCTCCTTGCCCCAAGAAAAATTGAGAAAAAATGGCTTTCCAGGCCCACCGGAGGATAGCTGGTCCCATGGCACCTCACAAGAAACATGTATGACTCCCCTAAGGCATTTAAATAATTTTTGGACCAAGCCCACCTATTACATCCTCGCGACACTGAGAATGATGCATGTCATATGCGCCGAAATATTTGCCAAATAAAGGACGTCAAGTGGAGCGATTAATCTGCTGGTTGTTATTCTCCAACCCCATTACTCTATATACTCATCCCAGCCTACTATATAATCTGCGTATTAAATTTCAATCCAGTAGCTCAATTTCTTCATGCTAAAAATTGTTACACACATACAGCAGACACACAGACAGACCAATTTGCTGGACTCACTTTTTTGGACTCAGGGGACCTCAAAACGTGTATATCCATCAAAATCTCGACATCGAATTTTTGACATGATCACAATATTTTCTCTATTTTTATTTTTTATGAAATTCCCCCCGTTTATTTCCCCAAGGTACTTTCGTGCAGGGAGACATACACTTCAAACCCAACCGGCCTCTGACCGTAGCCATCTACCGGCACTCCGTGAAGTTACATCATTTTCTATATCTAACTCCTCATCCTTCATTCATTTCTAGCTAGTGAACTAATCCTTATTACTGGTTCCAACCGGTTCCTTATATCCAACCTCTTCTAATCTATGGAGGATGTCCTAGTTTGAGGAGGGACTCCCTCAGCACCGGACTCCTTTAGAAGAATACATCACTGAGAGGGAACCTTCTTTACGTCCCTGTCCACAGGACTGGATGTCACAGGAACTCCTTCTCCTCGTAGAGTTGCCAGAGGGCTATTGTGGTGAGATCCTATATTCCAATCCAGAGCTTGCTTAAGGATTTGTTTACATTAAATAAATATTTTTATTTAATGAAAATCCCGTACGTCAAGGATCTTCTTTGTAGAAGCCAACACCCGAGCTCACTACACCAGAGAGCCCCCACAATACTTTCTCTATATATTAACCCATATGGAGCCCACGGGCGTGATGTAGAGGTTAGCGTGCTAACCTCATATACCAAACGTCGCGGGTTCGGACCCCAGGGTCCGATGATTTTATTTAAGCCATCTGGATACCAGATGGCTTAAATAAAAATGCCTGGACCCTAATATATATAAATTCATAAATAACGGTTATCGTAAATGTCTTATATGGCCTGAGCTGCCGAAAAGACAGTGTGAATGTGTGTGTGAGTGTGAGTGTGAAAGAGAAAAAGTGTGAATGTTTAAAAAAAAAAAAAAAACCCATATGGAGGTAAGAGAAAGTAAAGAAAAATTAGAACAAGATGACTCCAAACCAAGGCAAAACAATAGGTCAAAAATTAAACAATATAAAGGCAAACCTACAAAGATAAAAAGAAAATTAAGACAAAATTAGAACAGGATGTCCAAAATTAAGCAATAACCTAACCTCAAGTTAACCTAGTGTTTTTTTTTATTTATCTATAATTAGATAAGAATTTAATTAAATTTAAGAATGTTTCAACTAATGCCAACGGTGAATTCTTTAGATTATATTATTAGGTCTATTATTATTATTTTTTTTTTTTAACACTCACACTTTTTTCTCATTCACACTCACACACACATTCACACTGTCTTTTAGGCAACTCAGCTCATATAAGACTTTGACGATATCGGTTATTGATTAACATATACATACATATTTGGGGTCCAGGCATTCTTATTCGGTATCCAAATGGCTTAAATAAAATCATCGGACTGCCTGGGGTTCGAACCCTCCGAGGTTAGCACTCTAACCCTTACACCAAGTCCCAAGGGCTACTGTGGACAAGGGCGGGTACAAGGGGGGAGGTAAAGGGGGTAATTATCCCCCTCCCGAGATTTGAGAAACATATTTTTTTTTTTTTTTTTTTTTTGAAAAAAATTGTAATTTTAATATAAAATTTTAAAAACTAATATTTAAATTTGATTTGTATAGATATATATATATATCTGGTAAACAACTACACAGAATGTACCTTTAAATTACCGATAATAAGAAAAAATTGTGTGCTGTGTGACTAGTCACACCAGATTATCCCCCCTCCCTCGAGAAACTCCTCTGGATACGCCACTGACTGTGCAGCTAGT
Organism: Euborellia annulipes; assembly: GCA_023213315.1. Lineage (NCBI taxonomy): Eukaryota > Metazoa > Arthropoda > Insecta > Dermaptera > Anisolabididae > Euborellia > Euborellia annulipes. The sequence continues at coordinate 11,152 of JAKCPI010014899.1, read as the reverse complement.
TTTTTAAATAAGTTTCAATTTGATCAAAAATTGATAAAAAGATAGTGTTTGTAAATTAAATAAATAGCCCGAAAGGGGATCACATGTGAAAGGGAGCAAATTAAAAAAAAAAAAAAATTGAGGAAAGGAAATGAGTGAAGGAGGCAGGACGGGCAGAGGATGGTGTTTGAAACACGAGAATGGCAAGCAAAAAGTCAAGTTGAAAGTTACATTAGTTACTCCACCCCAAAAGAAAAGAGAAAAAAAAAAAAAACTCACACAAACCCCACCCAAATAACGAATCAACGTCTTCTATCTTCCTCTCTTTTTCTTTAAAATTAAACTCGATGAATCTTTTCTTTTTTTTATTCCCTTTAGAGTAAAAAAAATAAGGAATGTAGTTTAATTTTTATAAAAAAAAAAAGAAAATACTTTACACCATACCATGGGTGTTCGTTGAAATTTTCCTTTTTTTTTTTGTATTTGAGAAAAACCCTCGTGACCTAGTAAAGGGAGCATTCCCCCTATGTGTATCGTGCATGGAAGCGCGTACCAACCCCCCCAATAACGGGATCTAACTCAATATCAAATCACTATTCGCTCAAATAAAAAAAATATTATTTGAAATTCCTATAGGGATCCCCGTTTATTTACCCGAGATGCTTACGTGCACGAAGACACACACCTCAAACCCAACCGGCCGCTGGCCGTAGCCATCTACCGGCACCCCGTGAAGTTACATCATTTCCTATATCTAACTCCTACTTCGTTCGTCTCTATTTAATGGACTAATCCTTATTTCTTGTTCCGACCGGCTCCTTATATCCAACCTCTTCTATGCTAGGGAGGTTGTTCTGGTTTGAGGAGGGACTCCTTCAGCACCGGCGTGTAGCCTGCTCCTTTCTAAGAATGCATCACTGAAAGGGAACCTTCTTTAAGTCCCTTCCACAGGGCAGGATGTCACAGCAACTCCCTCTCCTCGTAGAGTTGCCTGGGGACTATTGTGGTGAGATCCAATATTCCAATCCAGTGCCTGATTAAGGATTTTTTTTACATTTATAGAATATACATACATAAATGCAAAGAATACATAAATATCTCTCTATACGTTTCCTTAGGGAGAAATCGTAACTTCATAGTTATAAGAATTTTTGCTCAGGGGCCCACAACTTGTGGGTACGTGGATGGCGACCACGAGCTACCCGAACTGGGACTGGCAGTCCTTCTATTCTTTACATGTCTGTCTCTTCCTTCTATATTTTCAACAGGCGTCAGACCGTGTGACGGGCCGGCCTGTTCTATTTCTTCCGGTCTCAAAAAACGCATTCCGTTCTATTAGATTATTCCGCAGACCCCGCACTGCGGGAATAAGGCTAGGAAAGAAAATATTTTTCCTGTACCGGTAATCTCTAGAAGGTCCTCTTTAAGAAAATAAAATTTCATTTCAAAATTCCGATAGAAAGTGGCCTAAATAAAGAGTAACGGACAGACAGACGGACATTATGGAATTATATATATAGATAATTAACCTTTTATTTTTTATGAGTTGTTTCAGAACCCATTGCTTTCCAAAGGAATTTTTTTGATCCTTCCATTTGGGACAAGTATTTATCCTAGACTATACATAACGTTTCAAAAAATTCCAACGAGAAGTAGGGCGAAAAGAACGTGACATAATTTTGCAATTATAATTAAATATACTTAATTTTAAACTGGTAACCGTTATGCGAATAAAGTGTTAATATTAAATGAATATATCATTGAAACAAAAAACCTTATGTACTTAAATTTAATTCTCCTATTAAAAATACACTCGGTTTTATGTTTCATGAAACATTTATTTAATTTACTTAATGTTTCAACTCGAGGATAATTTTATATGATTATATTTGTAAAAATAATATTTCAAATATTTTGTATTTATTTTTCGGCATCTAATGCCATTTAGACCTCATCCCTACTTAGTATTTCAAATGATTATTTACCAATTCTTTCGGGATGCGAACCCGGGATCTCTGGGCACACGAATTATCAATTATTATACACTACATTCCATCAGACAAATACCAACCTAAGAAACACTGATCTCTGATAAAACGCTTCTTTTTTTTGTTGCAAGCCGATTGGGATCATGGAAAAGGAAAATGGATTTTCTTATTATATTTAGTCCTCTTTTTTTTATCCCTTGTTTATCTTTTCTTTATATTAATCGAGAGAGGCTGATTATAAAAGTCACGTTTCTCACATCAAAAAAAAAGAAAAATTTAGTTTTCGTTAATAAAATATTTAAACGAAATAATTCTGATCGGATTGGAGCTACTACCAGGTATATACATGACATAATACAATAAGCCGATTTAGATTGTATATCAGTTTAACAAAATACTAAATTTTAATTCCAATTTTATTTTTTAACAAATTATTATGCAATGAAAATTGTCAACCAGAGGAGGGGGAAGTGGGGTTAACCCCTTGCCCCTCTTTTCACACCAAAGACTAAAAATCTGGTGTGGCTGGTCGCACAGCACACAACTTTCTCTTACCTTCCATAATCGAAAGTTTTGTTCTGTGCTTATCACACCAGATTTTTTTATGTCGGCATATATTTAGTTCCGACAGTACGGTACATTCGAATTTCAAGATGTAAGATATAAAAGCATATAAATATAGGCCAGATATAGGCTAGTAGTGTACCGGCTGTTAGATTAGCCTGCCATCTATTGCAAGAATGCTGAACTAATTTGACAGTTGGTTTTAAAATAAATCATCTAAGCTTATTTTAAAAATTTCTTAATTAATAAGTGATTAATAATAACAATAAATTCATTTTTAAATTTAAAAAAAAATTAAAGATTATTGGGGCAGATTGTTTTTTTTGTATTTGCTTGATAATAAAAAAATTAATTACGATATTTTTTAATAAATCATTAAAAAAATTATATCTTGATGGCCCAATAATCTCTTATGAATTTAATTCATTTAAAAAAAAACCGCATTGAAAAATTCCTTATTTTTTTTTTTTTAGTTTTTTTTTTAAGTACGTTTAGACGTCGCTGCTACAACCCCTTAACTACAACGATCTCGGTGGCTGTTCCTTTTCCCCTAGGCCTGCTATGATAAACATCACATAGATTCTTAGAGATGGATGGCACCATCAGTTTTTTTTTTTTTTTTTTATTAAAGTTGCAATCAAAAAAATTTATAGAATTAAATTTCTATTTGATTAAGCCTTGAAATAAATACATTTAAAAAAATCTGGTGTGACTGGCGCACAGTACACAACTTTCGATTACCGAAGGTGCTTGCTTGTCTCACCAGATTTTTTGTGTCAACATGTATTTAGTTTCCGACAGTATGGTACATTCGATTTTCAAGATGTAAAATTTATAAGTATAGCGAAATATTTATATTTTGTTACCATGGCAACCATTTCTCCTATCTTTTCTATGGAGTACAAGAGTAAAGTGGTCTTCAGAAGATTTCAATCACAAAATGAGAATATACATTTTAAAGAGAATCTAAAAAATAATTGAGTTTTGAATTTAAAAAAAAATCGTTGGAGCAAATTTTGAGAAAATCGAAAAAAACTGAAAAAGTGCATCAGTAAAGTACTAGTACTCTTTGGTCGATTTTGTTCAAAAGCTTCGTGTCACGTCCCGTGGGGGTGCCTAACTTAAATATACAATTTCAACCTCCTAGCTCTTTTCGTTCTTGAGATATTTTGTTCACAGACACACACACACAGACACACACACAAACAGACACACACACAGACAGACCATGTCGCGAAAACCACTTTTTTGGATTCAGGGGACCTCAAAAGGTGAAGATCCATCAAAATCTCGACATCGAATTTTTGACATGAATCCAATACTTTCTCTCTCTATATATATTAACATATATATAGAGGTAAGCGAAAGTAAAAAAAAAAATTTATTATCACTAGCCCTATTATAATAGAACTAAAAGATTTGCATTTTAATGAAATTTACAGTTCAATAAATAAATTTAATTATTAATTTTTAATAAATTATCTATATCGAATAGAATTCAAAGTTATTATATTAAAATAAAATTTCAGAGTTTAATCAAATAAAAAAAAAAAAAAAAAATATATTTTTGTATGTTATGTTATGAGATTATTTAATTACATTTTTTTTTTAATTTTCTCTTACCTCTATATATGTTAATATATATAGAGAGAAAGTATTGGATGTCGAGATTTTAATGGATATACACGTTTTGAGGTCCCCTGAATCCAAAAAAGGAGTTTTCACGACATGGTCTGTCTGTCTGTCTGTGTGTGTGTGTGTTCAATTTTAAGCATGAAGGAGTTAAACACCCACCGGGACCGGGAAAATAAGCTTTTAATCAAAATCGGCCAAAGAGTACTAGTACTTTACTGATGTACTTTTTCACTTTTTTTCGATTTTCTCAAAATTCGCTCCAACAATTTTGATTAAAATTCAAAAATCAATTATTTTTTAGATGCTCTTTTAAATGTATATTTTTTTTTGATGGAGGTATATAGCTGAGTGTTGATAATCAATTAGGTAGAATGAATGAGCAAGCAGCTAGTTATATTTCAATTTATTAACAAACCAGGGTCGACGTTTCGGTTTGGTGTGATAAGAATAAAATTGGAGGCATTATCATAATTAAGCTACTACGTATAATTGTGAATGCCCAATATAACTTGGCGAGGATTACATGTATTTTCAGACATTAACCTGGTCCTGAAGATGGTCCCATATGTGACCGAAACGTCGGCCTTGGTTTGTTAATAAATTGAAATATAACTAGCTGCTTACTCATTCATTCTACCTAATTAAATGTATATTTTCATTTTGCTCTCAAAATTGTTTGAAGCACACTTTACTCTTGTACTTCATAGGAAAGATAGGAGAAATGGTTGTCATGGTAACAATATATAAATATTTTCCCATGTTTATAAATTTTACATCTTGAATTTTCGATTTTTTTGGGCCATGAAAATCATTTTACCTTTTTTAGAGACACGAAATTTTTGCCGTCCCGCGGAACATTTTTCTTTTGCGGAACCTAAGTTTTCCACCCTACGAGGAAAAAATGTTTTTTCGCGCTGCGGGGCCAATCGAACATTTGGGGGGGGCCCCTCTGCCCCTCCCCCTTATATACGCCCCCTGGTCTGTATTGTTATTTTTTTGCTACATATTCTATTTATTTTTGTTTCCCCGCACACGAATTTGTTGCTCATATGAGGCACAAATCGCCTTTCGAATATAAATAAATAAATAAATCTACTTTGAAATGAGGAGGATCAATGTCGGACTTAAATTGGGGTAAAGGGGAAGGAGGTTATTTCGCCAAGGGAGCAGTATGAGCAATATAAGCCCTTGTCTTCAACTATATTATGCATGGGAATTAATCTAGGTAGAAAAATGGCGAGGGCATGACATTCAAAAGTTTGTTACCTAAAAGACGCATTCATTTTAAGGGGGAACGGGAACGAAGTGGTTACGCATGTTTTTCCCGCTAAGATGGCGTTGTGTGTCATAAAAAGTATGCCCAAAAAATCAAGTAATTCAAAAATTTGCCAAAAGATGTCAGAATGGTAGCTAATAATATTTAATACATTTGGTTGATTTTCATTGATCTTTTAACAATAAATACTTTATAAATGTTATTATATATTATGTATCTTTTATAAAAGCATAAAAATATATAAATATAGGCCATTAGGCGATCGACTGTTAGAGTAGCCTGCCATCTATTGCAAGAATGCTGAACTAATTTGACAGTTGGTTTTTAAATAAATCATCTAAGCTTATTTTAAAAATTTCTTAATTAATAAGTGATTAATAATAACAATAAATTCATTTTTAAATTTAAAAAAAAATTTAAGATTATTGGGACAGATTGTTTTTTACTTTCTCTTACCTATGTATATATGTAATATATATATAGAGAGAAAGTATTGGATTCATGTCAAAAATTCGATGTCGAGATTTTGATGGATCTTCACGTTTTGAGGTCCCCTGAATCCAAAAAAGTGGTTTTTGCGACATGGTCTGTCTGTGGGTGGGTGGGTGGGTGGGTGGGTGGGTGGGTGGGTGGGTGGGTGGGTGTGTGTGTCTGTGTTCACTTTTAAGCATGAAGGAATTGAGCTATGAGGCTGAAATTTTATATTTAAGTTAAACACCCCCCGGGACCGGAAAAATAAGCTTTTAATCAAAATCGGCCAAAGAGTACTAGTACTTTACTGATGTACTTTTTCAGTTTTTTTCGATTTTCTCAAAATTCGCTCTAACGATTTTGATTAAAATTCAAAAATCAATTATTTTTTAGATGCTCTTTCAAATGTATATTCTCGTTTTGCCCTCAAAATTGTTTGAAGCACACTTTACTCTTGTGCTTCATAGGAAAGATAGGAGAAATGGTTGTCATGGTTACAAAATATAAATATTTTCCCATACTTATAAATTTACATCTGAATTCAAATATTCCTTACTGCCGGGAACTTAAATACATGTCGACACAAAAAATCTGGTGTGACAAGCACAGTACAAAACTTTCGATTACCGAAGGTAAGAGAAAGTTGTGTGCTGTGCGCCAGTTACACCAGATTTTTTGTATTTGCTTGATAACAAAAAAATTAATTACGATAATTTTTTAATAAGTCATTAAAAAAATTGTAGTTCGATGTCCCAATAATCTCTTATGAATTTAATTCATTTAAAAAAAAAAACGCATTGAAAAATCCCTTATAATAGTCTAGTTTTTTTTTAAAGTACATTTAGACTAGACATGGGTGATACTGTATCAATCTGATATTTTGTATCAGGTAGGAAAAAGTAACAGGTACACATAATGGGTACGAGCAAAAAATATCAGGTATTTAAATACCAAAGTAAAAATCAGATAACTTATTTATTAAAAAAAAAAAATATATATTTTTTTCATTTCTGCTCTCTTTCTTAAAGTGAAGAAAAGAAAAATAATGTATAAGTAATAATTAGATTTGTATTTAATTATTATAGGGCCTAGTGAGAAAAGTAGAGTAAAAAATGTAAAAATGATTCGGAATGACGTTCGAAAAGCGCGCCAGAGCTAGCGAAATTGCCCTGTCAGGAGAGAAGAGACGGGGGCGGGGCGGGGCGTCGCGAGTTGAGGGTCGCAAGAGAGAAGGAATGAGAGAACAGGAGATACGAAAACTGTATCGGGTAAAGACGCTCTAAAGTGAAAAGCAAGTATTTGATCAATGCGCATGCGCGAGATATCAGATACGAGTGAGAAAGGAATACGCGTCCTGTTCAGGTCCAGTCGAGTATGCCCGAGTTGTTGATACTCAAATAACAGATAAAAAAAGTATATGTTATTTGCTCGGTATTCGTTTCTCACTCGAACCTGATATCTCGCTCGCGCTTGCGCATTGATCAAATACTTTCTTTTCACTTTAGAGCGTCTTTTCTTTACCCGATACAGTTTTCGTATCTCCTGTTCTCTCATTCCTTCTCTCTTGCGACCCTCAACTCGCGACGCCCCGCCCCGTCTCTTCTCTCCTGACAGGGCCATTTCGCTAGCTCTGGCGCGCTTTTCGAACGTCATTCCGAATCATTTTTACATTTTTTACTCTACTTTTCTCACTAGGCCCTATAATAATTAAATACAAATCTAATTATTACTTATACATTATTTCTCTTTTATTCACTTTAAGAAAGAGAGCAGAAATGAAAAAAATATATTTTTTTTTAATAAATAAGTTATCTGATTTTTTACTTTGAAACTATTTTTTTTTTATTATATAAAAACATTAATTAAAAAAATAAAAATATATGTAACTGTGAATTGAAATACATAATGAATAGAATTAAATTAAATTTCGTTCGCCGGCACAGAAATTTGTTAATTATTTTTCTAGTGCAGTATATAAATTGACATTTTAAATTTGGAGACATTAAAATGTCAGTTCAGTCACTTTGGAAAACTCTTTAGTAATGAATAGTTATGAGTTTGTTCTCAACACAAGAATAAATAGGGTAGAAAACATTTGAAAAAATGTTAGACACGTTGTTATTGACTTGAATTAATGTAAAGTTAGTGTTGCTGGGTGAAATTTGTTTCGGGTACACAAAGTATCAGGTAAAAATATCGGGTCAGAACAAGTACCTGTAACAGCTGGTACCTGGTACAGCAAAATCGAGTAACGACCCATGTCTAGTGTGTGTGTATCTTATGCTATATGGAAAACAATTTAACTTTTTAAAGTGAAACTTTTATTTGATCCTCTCAAATTTTTTCGCTCTTCTATCAGCATGTCGCGTTACAAGCCGTGCGTAAAGGGCCGTGACGCAAGAACCCATGACGTCACAAACCGTGACGACAAAAATAGTAAAGTTGAAATTTAATATATATGACGAATTATAAAAAAATAATTGTGAGATTTAATTATTCAATTTTTAATATAATTTTTAAAATAATTTTTAAAATAATTCAAATCTTCAATTGCTAAATAAATATTGTTCTCAGTTTTTTAACATGCGTCTATTGATTTCCCATTTTCCAATTATTGTTAAGATTAAAAACGCGATATTAATACCCTTAATTGAATAATTTTCAGAAAATTTTCTTTTAAACGCCTACGATCGGAAAAAAAAGTTTCACTTGCATCGTGGTTTCATAAAACCACACAATGATTTTTTTTTCATGAATATTAAGCTTGAAGTTGATCTCATTATAGTATCGAAACTTTACGAATATAAATAAATACCGAAAGCTCCGATTAAACGGAATAAAATAGAAAAGACTCCTGCGCGCACTAAGGGGGGTTTTTATTTCACAAATTCCTATCTAGGCAAATTAAATTGAAATTATACTCGTATAAATAGGGCATGCCAACCTAATAATGCCATCTGTTAAGGTAAATATGATTATTTTCAATTATTATTAAAAAAATATTTTCTCTCTTCATTTAATTTCATGACATTTCAATGTTTGCTCTCTTTTTTTTTTAATCCGCTAATTTTTGAATTTATTGAAGATGCAGTTGTTGATGTCCTTGACCGCTTAATAGGTGTTCCACACACACACAGTGATATATAAAGCCCTAATCTCCCTCTCTCTCTCTCTCTCTTGGCTGACAGTGAATCTTCTTTTTTTATTTGTAGATGAGGGGATACATAAATAACCAATGTGTGGACAAAAACTTGTTCTCACGGTTTGCGCTCTTTTCAAGAATAAAAGACAAACTCAAGTGTCTAGTTAGAGCAGTGAGTGCTTCTTAATTTAATTTTAAAGTCAGGGAGAATTTAATTTTCAAAGTGATTATTGGGACTGAGAGTTATATTGTTAATGACCTATTAAAAAAATAAGGAAATTAATTTTTTTTTTTTTGTTATCTAGCTAATACAGCAAACCATCTGTCCAAATAATCTTAAATTTTTTTTTTTAATTTAAAAAATGATTGAATATCGTTACTAGCCGTGCCGTCCGCCTTCGGCGGGCTTCGCCACGAATATATAAATGCAAGGAGTACATAATATGTCTCTATACAGTTCCTATGGGAGAAATCGTAACTTTAAAAAATTAATAACTCATCAAAATTCCAACAGGAAGTTGGTCAACAGAGCGTGGCAGACGGACAGACGGACACTCCGCTATTATATACAGGGTGTACCAAAATGAAAGAGCAGATTTCAATTTCGTATTACAGACAAACTATGAAAGATAGAAACACATTGCGCATGTCATTGGATAGAGGAACGTTCAAAGTTTTGACACAGCAGCGCTGTTGTTTGTTTATAAACTGGTTGTTTCATCTCAACAACACCATTCCACAACAATGGATTGGGAGAGGTGCACAAGAAGGCCTTGTTCATTGTTTCTGGCCTCCCAAGTCCCCAGATCTTACTCCCTGTGATTTTTGTTCTGTTGGGATACATAAAAGAGACAGTGTTTGTCCTACCTATGCCAGCTACTCTTCAAGATCTGCGAAATCGAATTATTGAAGCTCTCAATTCAATAAACAGGGACCAGTTGATGCGTGTATGGAATGAAATGGACTACCGTTTCGATGTTTCTCGAGCAACACATGGCCTCATGTTGAGTGTATGATGTAGTGTCAAAAACTTTGAACCTTCCTCTATCCAGTGACATGCTGCATGTGTTTCTATCTTTCATAGTTTGTCTGTAATACGAAATTGAAATCTGCTCTTTCATTTTGGGACAGCCTGTATATACATATTATTAATCATATATTAATTAAGAAAATTTTAAAATAAGATTGGTAGATCTTTTTTTAAAAATTATGTGTCAAATAGTTCTGCACTCTTGCAAAAGTGGCAGGCTAGTCAACTACCCGATCCCCTCTTAGCCTTCTATATTTTATAGCTTTTATAAAAAGATACATAATATATAATAATATTTATAAAGTAATTCATTCTTGAAAGTCAATGAAAATCAGCCAAATGCAACATTAGAGTATTAACTATAATTCCGACATCTCTTGGCAAATTTTCGAAATAGGTGTTTTTATTTTGGCTTACTTTTGAAGACACACAACGCCCTCTTCTCGATTCGTAAGTAATCGGGAAAAACAAAAAAGCGTAACTTCTACCTTCTCAACCTCCTTAATTGATTCAGGAAAAAAAAAAAACTTAAAAATCATTTTTTTTTCCATCTGACCAGTTAAAATTGCGATTTTAAGGATCTTGTCCCACATATCGATTCATTATAGCAGGAGCAGAAAGGCGACTCCTTCAAACCCCCTTTCCTGCTTATAATTCCTCCTTAGGAAAAGAAATTTCAAAATTAAATAAATAATACTCTATATAAAAGGGGGTGGACGAGAGTGGGTTCCAGACGAGTGGAGCAGCTAATATTTTATAAGAAAAAAAAAAATTTTCAAATCAAATTTGAATGATTTTTTGATGAGAGTACGGTGTGTGATTCTTTTTGTGAATGAAAAGAAATAAAGGGGAGGAGTATTTCCATTCGTTGACTTTTTATTTAAGCCTTTGTCCTTTCTCGAGGTCTCTGGGCCGTGACTGCACAAACTCTCTGCCTATTTTTGATTCTCTTCACCAATTTCTAAAAATTCCCTTTCATTGAATGTCAACATGATAATAATAAAATTGAAATTTCCTAAGAATCCGTGTATATGCATCTTTAAACATAATTTTATGTTTTATTATTA
>JAKCPI010014898.1:0-16482 GCA_023213315.1 Euborellia annulipes | reverse complement strand
TAAGGCTGCCAACATGGCCGACTTTGTTTCGACTGCTTTTTAGCTTTCTTAATAAAGACATTTTTGGCACTATAAGGATTTATTTAAGTTATAATAATACGAAAAATAATAATATTATAATAACTTTAAGTTTATTTTTTATTTTATTATTTAGTAAAAATAGTTTACAGTAAGGTCATACTTGAATGCCAAATATTAATAGCAGAGATAGATCATTAGTTAACAGGTGATTCGATGGTCAAATGGACTAGGCAGCAGACTTCTAGAAAAAAGGTCAGTGTTCAAATCCTGGAGGAATTTTTCATTAAATAAAAATATTTATTTCACTCCATTCAGGTAGAGACGTCCCCTAAAGGTCAATAACCTATGGGTCCAGTCGTAAATTTTTTTTTCTTTTTTCTAAATATTAGTAAAATTACAAACATTTGGATTGTAAAATTGCTAAATATTTGTAAAATTACCAGACATTTGGATTGTAAAATTGCTAAATATTAGTAAAATTACCAAATTTGGACTCGAAAATTGCTAAATATTGGTAAAATTACCAGACATTTGGACTCGAAAATTTCTAAATATTAGTAAAATTACCACACATTTGTAAACGATTTTTGCAAAGAGTTTTGTAAAAATATAATTCAACTGTATAGTAAATTTAGTATCTATTGGTCTTGGAAATTTGCTTACAACAAAAAAATTGTAAAATCATCGAAATTTTTTTTTACAGTGTACTTATTAATGTGGTATATGTTCAAGTTTATAGACACAACAAACAAAATAACAAAAAACAGAACGAAACAATAGACAATGGGAGAATGAAAAGGCTGACGAATAGTGATATCGGTGATGATTGCTAACTCCCATGCCCTCTTGTACCGCGGAAGAAATACTCCTCCCGGTGAACTGGTTCACCACAAAGGTTGCAGAATTTCCAAGGTATACGACCCACATTGACCTCGATGAGCTCGAAGATTGTTCCGTGTCCCTAGTGCTGAATTGCTATGACTCCGGGGCAGAGCTAAACTAACCTCCGTCAGTATCGCCATGTCCTGAAGTAGGACTGCCCTACCGGCTAACGGTTTACTTGTCGCGATTAAGATCACAAGGAGAAAACAAAAAACAAATTTTATAGCAAAATCTACTTCATAATGAGCTTGGAAAACCGGCAATTAATAAAATTGCAGTGTTATCTAAAGTGAGTGTCCAATTGAAAGAATATAAAATACAACAGGGTTATATTGATAACAAAGTTCTTGCTGACTAGTTAGCGCCAATGTCTAATAGAAGTTCGACAGTCATTTCTCAAACTTTTACGAGATGACCAATTTGGAGTCAAAGAAACAGTGGAGCCATCTAGGAGAGAATAACAGAGACGATGCCTTCGACGTCATCTGCTGACCAGGCCCGAGATCTGTCTCTCAAATTCACTTACCGATGAACTATCGCCCGACCTCCTTGTATTCGATTACCAATATTTTAATTTATGTTATTTTAACTTATTTTATCATTTCATCTCTCTTCAAGAAACATCCAGATATATTTTTCAATAATGTGCATTATATTTTTTCGTATTCTTCACTGTGCACCCGAAGAGTTTCATTTTGACGTTCCAGCTTATTTAATGTGGGAGGCTTTACATTCCCGGAAGGTCTTTAAGTCAAATTCCACATTTCGGAGACGGATATTTTATCAGTGAACTGCCTCTGCATATCAAAAACTCAAAGTGCTCAGTGCTTTTTTAACAATCGCAAGTGCAAATTTCACCCCCTGTGAAGTGAACAATCGTGTGAGTTGACATTTTATTATTTTAATATTTAAAAACTTTGAAACCGTTTGTTCTGGTGAAGAACAAAGTACCATCTTTCCTAAAAATCATCCGCGCTTCTTTGAACTTTCGTCACAACCGCTACGTCATCGTACTCGACGCGTGTGCACTTAACGTCACGTGAATATTACACTTAAACGTCACATAGTGATACCGTTACCCCGAAAATCACACGCCAGTCGCACTTAATACATATTATTTTTTTGGTATTTTTCACTGTGCACCGGAAGAGTTTCATTTTGTCGATCCAGCTTATTTAATGCGGGAGGCGATTCATACGCTTTACAGTTCCGGAGGATCTTTAAGTAAAATTCCACACCATAATTTATTTAAAAAAAAATTAATTTGTTCTTGTTTTTTAGGCGTCAAAATTTAATTTGAATACCCTAAAAGATACTAGGATAGGTAATACTATAATTGGTTTGTATAAACATTCTGAAGAAATTAATGGAAATAAAATACTTGCTACAAAATTTATCAATAGATGGTCCAGTTCTAATGTTAATCTTAAGACTTACTACCAAAAACGAACAGTCTCTGGCTGGAATGAATAGAAATCACGAAAGCAGACCAACAATTAAGGAATCGAGATCCCAAGCAAGTGTTCTCGCGCCATCAGACTCATTTAAAGGAAAAGAAAATCAAATTGATAAAAAAAAAACTAAATAACATTCAAGATAGAATTATGAACAATTTTACAATCAATACACTTGATAAAACTTGATGCATTTTTCGACACTTTGTACATACCATTTGATGTCATATTTTTACAAATAAACAATGACAGTATGTACTGTATTTTATGTCATATTATATATATGGGAAAATAATTTCATTTTTGTTTTTTAATATTATAGCAAGATCAACGTCATAATTAACTTGGAAAACCGGCAATTAATAAAATTGCAATTTTCTCTAAAATGATAGCCCAATTGAAAAAATGTAAAATACAACAGGGCTATATTGACAAAAACGTTGCAAATGTTCTTGCTGACTGGATAGCCCCAATGCCTGATGGAACTCTACCGAAATTCGAGATTCGACATTCACTTCTCAAATTTTTATTAGAGGTTTGTATTGTAAATATTAAGTCAATAATGTATTTTTAATAAAATTAATTTGTTTTTTGTTTTTTAGTTGTCTAAAACGAATTTGGATTCCCTAAAAGAGACTAGGATTTATAATGCTGTAACAGTTTTGCATAGGCATCCTAAAGAAACTAATGGAAATAAATTACTTGCCGCAAATCTTACTAAAGGATGGTCTTGTTCATCTGATAATCTCAAGATTAACATTACAGCCACCACCAAAAACGAACAGTCTCTGACTAGGATGAATAGAAATCCAACCGTCAAAGAATCGACAGCCCGTGCAAGTGTTCCCGCCCCAACCGATAAGACATTTTTACTTAAGCCAAAAGGAAAAGAAAATCAAATTTATAAAAAACCCAATAGCAAGAAAAAGTTAACTGTTCAAGATCGAATTATGAAGAGCTTTAAAAGATATAAACAATCAAAACGTTAAAACTCAAAACATTAAAAGCATGAGATGTGATACGTTTCAAAATATTATTTACACTTGATATATTTTTCAACACTTTGTACATACCATTTTATTTTAACTCATATTTTTACATTTTACATTATATTATACTTCAATGAAAAAAAAATCAAAAATTGTTATATTTCGAAGAGGCGGTAGGGTCTCTCCCGCTGTCTCCTTCACGTACGGGGGTGAGACTCTTGAGATTGTGAGTGAGGCCACATATCTGGGAATTAGTTTTAGCTCTTCGGGGCTTTTCATAAAAAATGCAAACAAAATGGTTACCAAAGCAAACATGGCTATGTCAAATATAAGAAATTTGTAAAATAAATGCAAGATGAATATTAATAAAAATAGAGATCTTTTGTACAGATCTACCATACTCTGTTCTCTTGTATGGTTCCGAGATATGGGATCTTCGCTACCAGGACGTGGTGGAGAAATGACAAGTTAGGTTTTTTAAGTCATTGTTATTAATACTTTTTGGACAACACCACTCCGGGATATATAATTCGTAGGGAGTTTCAGCAGCATAGAATTATCTCTTTGGTTTTTAAAAGATCTTTAGCGTGGCTGTGCAGAGTTTTGAAAATGACACCTGATAGGTTGCCACTGATTTGTTATAACCGCTTACTCCATCTGAGCAATGGCGGTGCGGATCCGAGATATAACTGGGTATCTCAGGTGAGATATTATTTCAATCTGATTGGTAGAGAGAATATGTGGGAAAGCCAGGACTCAGAAGCTATACATAATAGCATTGGGGCTCTCTCTGAAGAGTTACAATGCTATTATTTTAAACAAGATAGTCAATCCATTCTGGGCTCCTCTTATGTTCAGCACTACCATTTATTCGATTTTAGGCAGGGCACCTTGCTATCTCTTGAAATTTCAATGAAGAAGCTGAGAATCCTGCATCAGGCACGTCTTACTAACAGGCGTAGATTGTATTTCTATGCTGCTGGAAGTTCGCATTGTGTTGATCCGGGGGTGCTTTGCACAATATGTAACCTTAAGGTCAATGAAACTCTGTATCACGTCCTGGTGGTGTGCCCTGTCTATGGATGTTATAGGGACGGAAGTATTGGTGGGTTGAGTGAGGAGGAAATGTGGGATGTCCTTCTCAGCCCGCAGAATGTGGGGGAGGTGAATAAACTTTACCATATGCTTGTGGGCGCTCTGCAGGTGAGGGCATTTATCATGAGAGAATAAAGCCCCAACATTGTAATTGTATATTAATATGTATTTGTTTTTGTTCTTTGTTTTGACTTTGATTTTCTAAAGAGAGAAAACCATGTACTTTTTATTTTATTTGTTTATTTTTTTTTTTTTTTTTTTTTTTTGTTTTCTGTGAATTGAATTGTATTGTAAATATTAAGTTCATAATGTATTTTTAATAAAATTAAATTGTTTTTGTTTTTTTAGTTGTTTAATTATTTGGATACCCTAAAAGAAACTAATGGGAATAAATTACTTGCTGCATCTAAATACAGCATAGATATAGTCATAAAACCTAGAAAAGGGCTAAAAAATCTATTCAAAAATAAAAACCCCACCCCTAAATTGCAACATAAAGATCTGGTGAATAGTATTCAGAGCGCAGATTGTCAAAACAAGGTTCGTAGGTCAAACAAAAATGCCATTGGGAGTGCGAATTGATGAGATTGAGAGTTCAGTAGTGTTACTTCTACAGCGCTCAGTCAACATGCTCTTTAAAATGTCATTGCTTTGATTTTCCAGATGTAACATAGGAGAACAATAAGCAAAAAGAAGTTACTCGAAAAATGTTACATATATTTGGATAAAGACAAGACTATTAGAGGGCTTAAACATATTTTGATACATTCTTACACTAATGTAAAATATACAATATAAAAATATATAAAGTTAAAAATAAGAAACACCCTCCACTCCCCCTAAAGTTTATATTTTGTGATATGATATTATTTTATATTGTTTTTGCCAATAAAATTGTTAAAAACTTGAGCAAGAGCTTAAACAAAGTAAATGTATGACTTGAGAAGCCTTAAAATTAATATTATGCACTTCTCATGTTATTTTATAATATTGTAAAACACTCCATAATCGTATAGTGTAGATAAATTGATTAAATAATATTGTAAATTGCCGGACAGTGGTATCTTGTGTGTCTTTTTATGTTGTACTTGATGCACTGAATTAAATTAAATTATAAAATCTTTATTATCCCAAGTTAAGATACAAATAGATACAAGAAAACATGATGATGCACTGAGGATGGATTGTGTTTTATGCAAGAATTACAGATTTTATGATAAAAGTTAAATATATGCCACAGTAAAATCTATGTGATCCATATCTTAATCGACTGTCTTTTATTGATATATGAAAAGCACAGAAAAAAATGTAGCCTGAGAAATAAGTCACTTTCAGATATACTGTCTAAATAAGAAGAATATGTAAATTGATTAAATAATATTGTAAATTGCCGGACAGTGGTATCTTGTTTGTATTTTTATTAGGAACCGACCGAATATTCGGTTTCGGTTACGGTTTCGGCCAGTTTCGGCCAAAAATCATGGTTTCGGCCGTAGTTTCGGTTTCGGCCAAAAAGTGGCCGAACCTTTCGGCCGGCCGAAACCAGAGTCTGAAAAAATGGGATGAGACTCGCATGCAAAAAAAAAAAAAAAAAAAGGTCAAATAATTTGCACTTGTAGTCCAGTCAAATTTCACATTAAATTCGCAAATGCGAAATAACGCTGCATTTTTGGTATGTTATTTTGACCCCTTAGGAGAGTGTGAAACCACATTTGGCAATCAAAAAAAGTTGTGCTACCTGCATAATACGAGAAAAATTTCAAAATTTTCGGACATTTTTCAGTTTTTTCAGTTTAATTAAAAAAATGTGGGCTTTTGACATTAGTTGTTATCATCATTTTTAAAGTGCATTAAATTTCAAACATTTGAAGCCAAACCACACCTTCGTAAGTTTAATAGTTTTTGAGATATGATGCAATTTCATGTAGGGCTATTTAAAACTTGTATTATTGGAATTTTTGTTTTTTAAGTTTATAGGAGAACTATAAGAGCTAATGACCCCGTTTTGCGCTTAAATGAAAGGTAATTAAATGTGCTAAAACTCAATTTATCACAACATTTCTCTTAGCATGAGCCGTTATGTCGATATTGGGCTTTAAACATAAATAAAATTAAAAATTCTAAAATTTCTGTTGTGTTTTAAGCCCAATATCGACATAACGGCTCATGCTAAGAGAAAAGTTGTGATAAATTGAGTTTTAGCACATTTAATTACCTTTCATTTAAGCGCAAAACGGGGTCATTAGCTCTTATAGTTCTCCTATAAACTTAAAAAACAAAAATTCCAATAATACAAGTTTTAAATAGCCCTACATGAAATTGTATCATATCTCAAAAACTATTAAACTTACGAAGGTGTGGTTTGGCTTCAATTGTTTGAAATTTAATGCACTTTAAAAATGATGATAACAACTAATGTCAAAAGCCCATATTTTACAGCAAAAACTGAAAAATGTCCGAAAATTTTGAAATTTTTCTCGTATTATGCAGGTAGCACAACTTTTTTTTGATTGCAAAATGTGGTTTCACACTCTTCTAAGGGGTCAAAATAACATACCAAAAATGCAGCGTTACTTGGGGGTTTGCGAATTTAATGTGAAATTTGACTCGACTATTACTGCAATTTTTGTTTTTTTACGATTACAAGAAAACTACAAGGGTTACTGACCCCGTACTGCACTTAAATGAAAGGTAATTAAATGTGCTAAAACTCAATTTATCACAACTTTTCTCTAAACTTGAGCGGTTAAGCCGATATTCGGCTTTAAACATAAGCAAAACTGAAAATTGTAACATTTGTGAAAATTTTGTACATTTTTCAATTATCATATCTCAAAAACTATTAGAGATACGGAGCTGCAAATTGGCTTGAATTGTTTCAAATTTAATATACTTTGAAAATGCTATAAGCAACAAATGTCAAAAAGCCCATAGTTTTTGAATTAAACTGCAAAAACTGAAAAAAGTGCGAAAATTACGCAGTTTTTCTCGTACTACGCGGGAAGCACAACTTTTTTTTAATTGCAAAATGTGGTTTCGCACTCCCCCAAGGGGTCAAAATAACATACCAAAAATGCAGGAATACTTTACGTTTTGCGATTTAAATGTCGATATTGACTGGCCTATTGAGGGAAAAAAAAATTTTAGTCTCCCTAAAAGGGAAAAAAAATTCAAAAAAAAAAAAGGTAAAATGAAAAAAAAATTTTTATAGGAAATACAAGTTTCGGTTTCGGTTACGGTTTCGGCCGAAACTAAGGTTAAGGCCGAATATTCGGTTTCGGTTTCGGTTTCGGCTGAAAATCTTGTTTCGGTCGGACCCTAATTTTTATGTTCCAGTTGATGAACTGAGGATGAATTGCGTTAGGCATTCCAAAATATTTGCTAATAAATTATTTTAACGTGGAAAGCAGTCGCTGGCTCCATAACTTTACTTTATTCGTCCCAGCATACTAAGTTTCTTCAACTTTAATTAATTTATTTTTTGTAATCTTTGTTTATATATATATATATATATATATATATATATATATATATATATATATAACTCGTTTTTTTTTAAATGCTTTTATTTAACTTACTCTTTCAAAATCACCAACTTTAAGTCTTTGTTAAGGACAATTCCCGATGAGCTAGAGGTGTGAAATTTGATAATTGATGGTCATTTTTGATGACGCAAATTGTGAGTTAGGTTTTACTAAAATGGACCAAACTAATGGGGTATTTTATTTGAAACCTCACCCGTATTAATCAAATTTCAAGTCTTCCCGATGAGCTAGAGGTTTGAAATTTGATATTTAAAGGTCATTTTTTATGACAACAATGATATGCCAATTTTTATCAAAATATATTAAAAAAATATGGTACTTTATTTCACGCATCCTGCCTTCTTTTTTTTAATACTCTATAATAAAAAAGACTAAAAAGTTTAAAATGAAAATATAATAAAAAAAAATGCTTTTATTTAAATTGAACTAACAAGAGAGAAATAATTTAATTGTTCTTGTTGAATATTTATGACTTAAAATAAAAGCGTGGGGTTCTTCAAAGTGATTCCGAGGCTCTAAGTATATACAATTCCTTAAGCTATCAATGTGCGCCTCACGCTTTTTTTTTAAGTTATAAATATTCAACAATTTTAACAAGAACAATTTAATTATTTTTCTCTTTTTAGTTCAATTTAAATAAAAGAATTTTTTTAAAGTTTTTTTTTATTAATTTTTTTAAATACCAACTTTTATCTAAAATAATTTTATATTAAGATGAATTGATATTAATAGAACTACTTTTATTATTCTTGTTTAATTTATTATATTGATAAAATAGGTTCAATCACTGTAGATTTGAATTTATAAAAATAAACTTCTCCAGGCGGAGATTTTGAAATTTTTTTTTTGAATTAGGTTCATTGAACCAGATTTTTTAATTTAATTTTTGAACTTTGGCACCAGAAGCTACAAATCTGGTGTACATACCGATGTCATTCATTTATTTACTTTCATCAATTGAAAAAATACAATATATATAATAATAAAATTAATAAGAACAAACAAACAAGAAACACTACTGCTACCTATCGGCAAAGTTTGGAAGCACCTCACTATGATAATATAGGTTTTTTTGTGTTTAGGGGGTGGGTGTGCTCAGGGAGGTATCTGCTGCTGATCTTATTCTAATAAAAAAAAAATATTTAATTCTATTTAAAAAAAAAAATTTATTTATAAAAATTTAAATTTTTATATGAGTTTAATTTATAAAATTGAGAAAGAAGAGAATTGTACATAAATAATTAATATATCTCCCCCCCAATTGAAAAAAAGATAAAAATTTCTTAAGCGCTTATCTTGCTTATCTTGAAGACGAAGAGGAAGCGGCGTCGACCTCGTAGGCGGCAGCTCTCTCTTACCTCCAGGTATTCTTGATATATTATTAATTTATATAGATCTATATAACTGTGTGTATGTAAATTATTTATTTTTTTTTTTTTTTTAGTGCACTAAGAACGAAGACATCAGCGGCCTTCAAGCAGCTGAAGCTCAATGATGCCTCACCGGCTATTAAGAGAGCGAGAGAGTCCTTTTTTTATTTCTCCGTATTTTGATAAAAAAAACAAAATAACAAAAAACATTGATAATTTATTAAAAAAAAATAATTCTCTTCTTTCTTTTTTTTAATTATATGATAAAGAATAAAACAAAAAAAATATACTTTTCTTTGATAACGTTGTGTCCTCAAACTTACAAAAAAAAAAAAAAAAAATTTTAAGGGCAGTAATAAGTAAAAAATTTTTTTTTTTTTAAGATTATATCTAAATGTAGTCTTAATACTCGATCATACGATATACATATATATATTGAAATTTATTTATTTATTTATTTATTTATCATTTTGACCACCCCATTTTATTTCCCTCTTAAAAAAAAATAAATTAAAATAAGAAATTAATAAAACTTTATTTTCCCTGAATTATATTGCATTGTACTGTTATATTCTGAGATTATTGACAACCATCGTTTTATTTTATCTTTTAGACATGGGTCCTGAATAAATGAAGGGTGAGATAAGTAATAATAAGTTAAAATATTAGGAGAACTCTTCTTTAAAGACAGGGAGGTTGTGTTTGAGGCTGTGGGGAAGGAGGCGACAAAGGTATGACATTCCCTGGACTGGACTGATGGGGTACATTGCCGCCCCAGTATGCGTTTCCCTGTTGCTTTTCCTCTTCTGATCTCACTGGCTGCTGAGTGGGCATGGCATAAAAAGAAGCTGCTGTTCTAAGAGCATCGGTTCTTCCATCTGGAGTCTTAGGAGTACTATTCGGTGGTTGATTATGATTTATTTGTGTAGAAGACATTGCAGGAGCGTTATTATTTATTCTAGGCGGAAAAGACATGGTTAGATTATTATCCTGTTGATTATTTGAGTTTGAATAAAACCGATTATCTTCTTTATTGTTGTTTCGAGGGTATCTTCTATTATTATTATAGTTATTCCAACCTGTAGATTGAACATTAGGATTAAATGTACTATCAACCATTGTTGGAGCTTCTAATTGATCAATTTTTATAAGCGCGTCTCGAAGAGTTTGATATTCCCTAGGAGTACTAATCAAAGCGGCCTGAACGTGGCTCTCGAATTGATTAATAATGGTTGATAATCTAGTTTGTTCATTAGAGAGATAAACAATATTTCTTATCCATTTATACGAATTTTCTAAATAGGATACCCGAGACAATTGAAAGCCAGGTATATATTTTCGAGCATGGTAATTTTGAATAAATCGACTCTGAGCATCCATACTCCAGAATCGTTGTAAAAAGGCCTGCTCCAATTCCCTTAGATCCGAAAAATTGTAATCATTGGCCCGAAACCATTCCAGAGCCGATCCACTGAGACAAAAACTAAAAAGATCAGGTGCCTGATAAGGATCTAATTTGTATTTATAGACCATCTTCATAAATTCGCACCAGGTCTGCTGTGGATTTTGTTGCGAAATATCAAGTTGTCCACTACATTTTGCTCGTTCCGCCCAGAGAATCTTAAATTCTTTTATATGATTCACCTGTTGGGTGGATTTATTTAAAGCGGAACTTATCTCCTTCCTAACTATATGCTGGAGATTTGATTCTTCGGCAGATTTATGCTGCTCAACAGGAATTGAAGTTACATATTGAGAATCAGGTACCTCCCGAAGCTGTGTCAACTCGTTTTGTAGTTGACCTATTAATTTATTTTGTTCTAAATTAGCTTGTTTTAAATTTTCAATATCCCCTTTACAATTAATTTGACAGGATATTTCATGTGGCTCTAAAAATTTTTTTCTTAAATCTACTATTTCCTCTTCATTAATTCTCAGACGAGTATCCAATTCGGGGGGTAGAGAGGGAGGTGAACAAGTTATATTATTCAATTTTTTTCTAGAAATGTTAAACGATTATTCGTGTCCCCTAATTGGCGCTGGGCATCCTTTAAATGCAGTTTTACTAAATTAATCTCCGCATTTTGGGAGATTATTTGAGATTTAATTACTTGTTGCTCTTTAAATAATCTTATAAAATTCTGTTGATTATTCTTACATTCTAAATTGACATCATTTATTGATTTTTCAATCGCATCAAACCGGCCGTCCATTTTTAAAGATAAATCTTCTACCTTTGCAATTACTTTATTTAAATAACATATTATTGGTATGAGATCATTTGGAATAGAAGAAATTTCATTAGTGGGAAGAGGGTCGGCAAGTTCACTAGGAGGTGAGATTAAATCTAAAAGTGGGGGTGGCCAATCATTCCCTCCCGCAACTTCTAAGTCCTCCATGTCTAAATAATTAATGGATCCTTCCATTTTAAAATTATTAACTAATATAAGCTTATTATATAATCTAAAATTTTGCCTATTCTAATGCCTATCCAAAATTCCAGCACCTATCCACCACACTATGATAATATAGGTTTTTTTGTGTTTAGGGGGTGGGTGTGCTCAGGGAGGTATCTGCTGCTGATCTTATTCTAATAAAAAAAAAATATTTAATTCTATTTAAAAAAAAAATTTATTTATAAAAATTTAAATTTTTATATGAGTTTAATTTATAAAATTGAGAAAGAAGAGAATTGTACATAAATAATTAATATATCTCCCCCCCAATTGAAAAAAAAAGATAAAAATTTCTTAAGCGCTTATCTTGCTTATCTTGAAGACGAAGAGGAAGCGGCGTCGACCTCGTAGGCGGCAGCTCTCTCTTACCTCCAGGTATTCTTGATATATTATTAATTTATATAGATCTATATAACTGTGTGTATGTAAATTATTTATTTTTTTTTTTTTTTAGTGCACTAAGAACGAAGACATCAGCGGCCTTCAAGCAGCTGAAGCTCAATGATGCCTCACCGGCTATTAAGAGAGCGAGAGAGTCCTTTTTTTATTTCTCCGTATTTTGATAAAAAAAACAAAATAACAAAAAACATTGATAATTTATTAAAAAAAAATAATTCTCTTCTTTTTTTTTTTAATTATATGATAAAGAATAAAACAAAAAAAATATACTTTTCTTTGATAACGTTGTGACCTATTATGCATTTATGTTGAAATGTAATTGGTTGGTTCGTGTATTCATTTGCAAACAAACGCTGTTAGTATAGCATCAGCTACAAGTAGCTCTTATTTTATAAGCAGTTGTGTTATATTTGAGTGTAGTTATTTACTTATTTTTCTTCAATTTTGATATCAAATCTTTTGAAATGAGTTTACCAAGTAACAATTCTTTCATCATTCTGTATTGACATTTT
Source organism: Euborellia annulipes (assembly GCA_023213315.1). Classification (NCBI taxonomy): domain Eukaryota; kingdom Metazoa; phylum Arthropoda; class Insecta; order Dermaptera; family Anisolabididae; genus Euborellia; species Euborellia annulipes. Next base: position 3,759 of record JAKCPI010014898.1, on the reverse strand, counting down.
AATTTGCAAATTCCTAAGCATTTGATTTCATTTTTCGAATGAGAAAATAGCTTCCTATTTGATTTTATTATTTTATAATTAATTTTCAAATTATTCAATGTTTTTAATGATAGTGTATTTACTTCACTACCAGTATCTAATTTAAAACTAATGTCAGTACCTTCAATATTTATAACTTCTGTCCATTCCCTTATACTTATTCCTTTTTGAATTTCATTTAAACATCTAATTTCAACAATTGAAGAAATTTCGGTTAATTCCTCATCCGATTCATTGGAATTCTGCTTTGTGTCAATTTCATTTATTTTCTTTCTACTTCTGCAAGCAACTCCAAAATGATTTAATCCTTTACAGCGTGAACAAGTTTTTCCCCAGGCAGGGCATTCCCTAGGTAGATGGAACTTAGAACATCTGAAACACAAATTTTTTTATTACCCTGAAAATATTGCTTATTATCTGATTTTTCTGCATTTCTTATTGTTTCAATTTTTGACTCCTAACTCTTAAAATTTAAATTTCTCGATTGAAATTTAGCTGATTCGTGACTTCGACAAATATTTATTGCATCAGATAAATTCAACTTTGGCTCTCTCAAAAGTCTTTGACGCAACTCTTCGTCTTTAATACCACAGATCATTCTATCTTTAATTAAACTATCTTCAATATCTTTAAATTCACAATTCCTTGCTTTTAATTTTAATATAGTTACATACTCATCTATTGATTGATCCTCTTTTTGATTTTCAGTAAAAAAAAACGTACCTTAAATAAGTAATGTTTTTAAACGGTTTATAATAATTATCTATTATTTTAAGAATATCCTGCATCTTAATATCCTTTTCTTTTTTATTACAAGTTTGCGTTTTATAAATTTGATGTCCAGTCTCCCCAATAGTATATAACAATATCGCCTTTTGTTGCTCTTCAGATTTCTTATCAATCTCGGCCGCTAGGCAATAATTTTCAAAATTTGCTCTCCATTTTTCCCAATTTTCAGAAGGTTGGGATCCTGGAACAAATTCTTTCGGGGGTTTAAAAGACATCCTACCTTTTGAAATGTAGATAATTAATCTTCAAATTTACAAAATGTTCACTTCTGACAAAATGTAATAATCTAGTATTATAAATTCAATCGCAGATTGATTTAACAGAAAAACATTTTATTTAATAATAAAAATATGTATTCTACAAAACAAACACCCCTAACAACATAACATACAGTGTATATATATTTACATACAAAGATATGTAAATATATATATCACGTATATATTACAAGTTTTCAATATTAATTTATTTTTAAAATATTTCTTTGATGGAACCTACTATTTTTATAAGGGACAGACTAACTTAGTACTTTTAACGTTATTTACTTTTTTATATTTTAAATGTTTCACGTAAAAAAAGTAAATTAAAATTAAATATACAAATTAAACACTAGGTTATTTGTTTCAAAGGTTTTATTAATTAAAAATGAACACTTGATAGGTATTTCGACAATTCCTAGATGATGACAAGGAATTGTCGAAATACCTAGATGATGACAAGGAATTGTCGAAATACCTAGATGATGACAAGGAATTGTCGAAATACGTATCAAATGTTAATTTTTAATTAATAAAACCTTTGAAACAAATAACCTAGTCTTTAATTTGTATATTTAATTTTAATTTACAAAATGTTTCAACGAGAACCAACGGTCGAAAGTTTAAATCTTTTTAAATAGTTAAGTGTTATAATAACAAAAAATTTGACCATTTTTTTGTTCTTACAGCGAAAAATAAACGGATGGTTACATTTTTAAGTGAAGAAAGTTCATCTTGCTCGATTTCTTCATCATCATCATCATCATCATCATCATATTCATCTGATAACGAATCATCATCTAGTTCATCATCAAGTTCAGATGGATTATTAGCAGCAGGTATTAGGTCGTTCGCAGATATTGGGTCGTTCTCATCTGAGTTAAAAATAATTAACAGTAATAGTGCTGTTATGGAATCTGATTCTGATGATGAAGAATATGAATCCAAAGGAAAGAAACGGAAATTACGGATAGAAGAAGATAATAGGTATGTTAATGTTTAGTATGTATTTTCTAATAATTCTTTCTACTTTATTATTGAATCGATATTATTTTGTTTCTTACAGAGGAAAAAAAAAGACACGTGGCTCTAAATATCAAAATATTGAATTTTTTAATGATAAAAATGAAATGATTTCTCAATTAGTGGCTGAAATGAAGAATGCTGCAGAGGTATGTTAAAAAGATGTGAAATTGTATGTATATATAAGAAAATATTTTTATTTTTTATTTTTTTTTATTTTATTTTATAGCAAGATCGACGTCATAATCAGCTTGGGAAACCGGCAATTAATAAAATTGCAATGTTAACTAAAGTGATGGCCCAATTGAAAAAATATAAAATTCAACAGGGCTATATTGACAAAAACGTTGCAAATGTTCTTGCTGACTGGATAGCCCCAATGCCTGATGGAACTCTACCGAAATTTGAGATTCGACAGTCACTTCTCAAATTTTTATTAGAGGTTTGTATTGTAAATATTAACTCACGTCAATAATGTATTTTTAATAAAATTAATTTGTTTTTTGTTTTTTAGTTGTCTAAAACGAATTTGGATACCCTAAAAGAGACTAGGATTTGTAACGCTGTTACAGTTTTGCATAAGCATCCTAAAGAATCTAATGGGAATAAATTACTTGCTGGAAAACTTAATAATGGATGGGCTAGTTCAACTGGTAATCTCAAGACTAGCATTACAGCCACCACCAAAAACGAACAGTCTCTGACTAGGATGAATAGAAATCCATCCGTCAAAGAATCGACAGCCCGTGCAAGTGTTCCCGCCCCAACCGATAAGACATTTTTAGTGAAGCCAAAGGGAAAAGAAAATCAAATTGATAAAAAACCAAATAGCAAGAAAAAGTTAAATGTGCAAGATAGAATTATGAAGAGATTTAAAAGGTATAAACAATCAAAACGTTAAAACTCAAAACATTAAATGCACGAGATGTGATACGTTTCAAAATATTATTTACACTTGATAAATTTTTCAACACTTTGTACATACCATTTTATTTTATGTCATATTTTAACCATTTTATTTTGTCATATTTTTACAATTTTTATTTTTATACTATTTTATTTTATGTCATCTTTTTACAAATGAATGATGGAAGTGTGTTGTATTTTGTAATCTTTGTATTATGTATTTATTTATTATTGTATATATATATATATGATAACAGGTGAAGGCTAGGCACTTGGCAATGAGAAAAATAACTTTAGAGTGTTTTCTCCGAATATACAGCGGCTGTACAAATAAAATAAAATTTTATTTTATTTGTACAGCCGCTGATGAAATAGTGCTATTAAATGCCTTCGAAATATTCGGAGAAAACACTCTAAAGATATTTTTCTCATTACCAAGAGCCTAGCCTTCACCTGTTATCATTAATATTACTTGGCACGCCACATCATTTTGTATATATATATATATAAAACTGCGGGTTTTTTTTAAATAAATACCAGCTTTTATCTAAAAATATTTTATATACTTTTATTAAGATTAATTGATATCAATCTTGTTTAATTTATTAATTAATAGGTCCAATTCCTTTAAATTTGTCTTTATAATAATAACCTCTTTGAGATAATAATGTATAATATAAAATAAACAAATTAATTAACCAATTTTCATATTCTTCTTATTTAGACAGTATCTCTGAAAGGTGAC
>JAKCPI010014897.1:0-13347 GCA_023213315.1 Euborellia annulipes | reverse complement strand
ATTAAGAATAAATTGTGTGATATGCGACCAGTCACACCAGATTATCGCCCCCCCTGAGAAACTCCTCTGGATCGGCCCTTGGCTTATTATTTAATTTTTATAAGAAAAAAAAACATCTCCAATAGTTTATATCACTTAATTATGAAATTTTTGCGCTCTTATGAATATTTACTTTTTTTCGATTTTTAATTTTTTTGAGAACTAAAAAACCTAAAAAAAATTCGAAAACTATAATTTTAAATAGTCTATTTATTCGTTTATTTATTTAGGGGGCAGTATAATATTCAAAATCTTTATTATAACTCTATATAATTTTCTATTAGACTCAATGGATAATTCAATATTGCGGTCAAGACAAGATGGCGGACGTGACGTATCCGTGACGTAGGCTTTCGACAATTTTCTCAGCTCAATGTCCCTCCCTACCTCCCTGTAGACACAGACAGACAGACACACAGACAGACAGACCATGTCGCGAAAACCACTTTTTTGGATTCAGGGGACCTCAAAACGTGAAGATCCATCAAAATCTCGACATCGAATTTTTTGACATGAAACCAATACTTTCTCTCTCTATATATTAACATATATATAGAGGTACGAGAAAGTAAAAAGGAAAAAATTATAATTCTTTATTTGGAAGATTTGTTTAAAAATAAACTAATTAGCGAAAGCGATCTAATTATATAATTGAAAATTTATTATAAGACAAGAGAAAGGAAATAACTACTTACTATTCATTCTAATCGAGACATTTGCTTCAACAACATTTTGTATTGAATGAAAGCATACTTGCAACTTTGAATTACACATTGTTATAAAAATGTTTAAATCACAACAAATGACATCGTTTTATTATAATTGACACCTGCTCAGTAAGTAGCAAATGAAAAGAACAGTGGCGTAACCAGGGGGGGGGGCGAGGGGGGCTCGAGCCCCCCCCCCGCCCCAGGCGCATCGAGCCCTTGGCGCCCCCCGAAACCGGCATAGGCGCCCTACAGCCTCTAAGATATAGCCCAGCGTATGTGAATTTATCATATTCTTTTCATCGATTGTCTTAAAAAATTGATTGTTTTCTTTTAAAATTATATTACAACTTGAATTCTACTATTTTAAAAGAATTTAATTCCAAAAATAATAAATAACGTATGTAGAGGCTTTATAATTAAATTTTTTTTTTATTTTGCAATATATAAGCCTTAATTTGATGTTTTATGGCTGTGGAGATTTACTCAGGATTCGTATAAGCCTTAATATTTAATTTTTTGAAATTCAAAACTTTTTTAAGCATGAAGGAATTGAGCTATGAGACTGAAATGTTATATTTAAGTTAAACACCCCCGGGACCGTGAAAATAAGCTTTTAATCAAAATCGGCCAAAAAGTACTAGTATTTTACTGATGTAGTTTTTCATTTTTTTCGATCTTCTCAAAATGAAAGGGCTTTTACCATTCTTCAGGCCCGCCCGAGCTCCCCCGGAATTTTTTCAAACCCGCCCATTCCCGCCCGAGATTTAGTGAATGAATGAACGAATGTCTAGCAATTTTTAAATAAAATTTCATTTGCATGCCCGTCCGCCCGAACCCGTTTATTTAGACTTGCTACCCGCCCGTAATTTTTTCATGGCCTCCAAAGCCCGCCCGGCCCGGGCCGCGGGCCGGGTAGGTAACGGGCCTACGGGCCAACCCGTACCCGTGCAGGGCTCTAATCGGGGGTTCGGATCCCAGGCAGTCCGATGATTTTATTTAAGCCATTTGAATACCAAATGCCAAAGTCAAAGTCTTATATGGCCTAAGTTGCCGAAAAGACTGTGTGCATGTGTGTGTGTGTGTGAATGGGAAAAAAGTGTGTGTTTTAAAAAAAACATGGGGAATGACTTCCCCGAGACTTTCTCGTATATTCTATTGGAATTACGTCTGGGTGTGTGTGTGAACACGATTGCTTAAAATCCAAAGCAGCTAGAAAAATGAAATTTGGTATATGCTCCTTACACTAAAATTGTAGATTTCTATCAACTTTTGGAGTAAATACGTCACTTGGAAGTAGTACTTTACCTAATAAGTTTTTTCAGAAATTTCGAAATTTTCAATTTCTTTGTTATATTATGATAAAATACTCAATTTTAAAAAGTTTTTATTCTTTGATATTTTTCCGAAAACTGAATAGTTTTTGAAATAATCACAGAAGAAAACGACATTTTACTTAAAAGCAAAGAAAAATCAAAACAAAATCATACAAGTGTCATTAAAAAACATGTAAATATAAACAAATTCGCTGAGGAAATTACAGGATGCAAGAAATTTGCCCGCCGAAGGCGAAGCAAGGGGTCCAGGGGCGGAGCCCCCTGCGAAAATCGGCGCCCTAGTTAAGCTTCGCCCCCCCCCGCCCTCAAAGGCTGGTTACGCCGCTGGAAAAGAAGTTTTTAATAACTTTTAATATTTATGTATATTTTATTTTTCTAAAATTAAAAATTGTCGACCAGGTCCTGAGGAAGGGGGCGATTAGCACCCGAAACGTCGACGAGTAGAATGCGATAAAATTTCGTGTTTTATTTCTAATCAGGGAATATAGGGAATGGACAACACGTAGTGAAAATATGGTGCGTTTTTTCAGCCTCTCTAGCGTCGGCTGACCGAACTAAAAGGCACCCATATATCAAGGCGGTCTATTTAAAAAAAATAAATGGTTTCTCCCCAGTATGAAAAAAAAATGGCATATGATTATTATTATGCATATGATTATGATTAGAGTGAGGTGGATAGCTGAGTAGATATTGTAGTAAGGTTCCGCAAAACTTCGTATCTAATTGAAGATAGGCTCGATTTCTTATGGATCTGAACCATAAATTTCGAGTTGAAGGATCCCTCGGAAACGTAAAATATCTAACATTCATATTTGTTGAATACGAGTTTGTGGATCCTGGTACAGCACATTTTTTTTGACGAAGGCGAACCATTTCTTGGCTGTTAATATTAAATATACAAATTATAATTAAAACATGATTCGGATTTTATTTTATCTTTATTTTGATATACAGTTCAAGATACAAATAATAAACAAAACATCTAAATAAATACATTAATGAATCAAAATATTGGAGTTTTAATTTTGTATTTATTTAAATAATATTTATACGTTAATTAAAAATGAAATTTGGATTATAAAACAACATACCTTCTCTAATTTTTCGTATCGTTGAAACAATAAACACTTATCGCTTAATGAATGAGATGTTAAATGAAAATTTCTACTTGGACCCTGCGTTCAGGTGGCCTGAGGTCATTGCCCTTGAAGTGCATGACAATAGCCGAATGGAGCACACATTCGAATTTGAAAGCAAATGTTTCAACCAATCAGATCTCTTCAAATTTCCTGACTAGCGTCCCCTTGAGGCGGCTGACCGAACCTATGCAACAGTCCGAACATAGAAACTATGGCTAAAAAAACGCACCACATTGCCCTATTCAGTTGACACCCCCTGCATGATTTGTAAGACGTTGTCACGTCAAAAGTCTCTGAGAGGTAAAAAAGTCATAAAAAGTCTCAAAATTAAAAAAATCGAAAGACTTTTGTCCGCTCTCTACTCTTTGCATTTGAATGCATTTTGACTAGAATGAATACGTAAATGTTTAGTTAGATCATATTTTTGAGTAAATTGTTTTGAACATATTTCACACATTGAATGGCTTCTGGCCAAAATGAATACGTAAATGGGTAGTGAGAGTAGATTTTTGAGTAAATTGTTTTGAACATATTTCACATTTGAATGGTTTCTGGCCAGAATGAATACGTAAATGTTTAGTGAGATTAGGTTTTTGAGTAAATTGTTTTGAACATATTTCACACTCGAATGGCTTCTGGCCAGAATGAATACGTAAATGTTTAGTTAAATCTGATTTTTGAGTAAATTGTTTTGAACATATTTCACACTTGAATGGCTTCTGGCCAGAATGAAAACGTAAATGTTTAGTTAAATCTGATTTTTGAGTAAATTGTTTTGAACATATTTCACACTTGAATGGCTTCTGGCCAGAATGAAAACGTAAATGGTAAGTGAGATTAGATTTGTTATTAAATTGTTTTGAACATATTTCACATTTGAATGGCTTCTGGCAAGCATGAGTAAGTGAATGGGAAGTGAGAGCAGATTTTTGAGTAAATTGTTTTGAACATATTTCACACTCGAATGGCTTCTGGCCAGAATGAATACGTAAATGTTTAGTTAAATCTGATTTTTGAGTAAATTGTTTTGAACATATTTCACACTTGAATGGCTTCTGACCAGAATGAATACGTAAATGGTTAGTGAGATTATATTTTCGATTGAATTGTTTTGAACATATTTCACACTTGAATGGCTTCTGGCCAGAATGAATACGTAAATGGTAAGTGAGATTAGATTTGTGATTAAATTGTTTTGAACATATTTCACACTTGAATGGCTTCTGGCCAGAATGAATACGTAAATGGGAAGTGAGAGTAGATTTTTGAGTAAATTGTTTTGAACATATTTCACACTTGAATGGCTTCTGGACAGAATGAATACGTAAATGTTTAGTGAGATCTGATTTTTGAGTAAATTGTTTTGAACATATTTCACACTTGAATGGCTTCTGGCCAGAATGAATACGTAAATGTGTTAGTGAGAGTAGATTTTGAGTAAATTGTTTTGAACATATTTCACACTTGAATGGCTTCTGGCCAGAATGAAAAGTAAATGGTAAGTGAGATTAGATTTGTGAGTAAATTGTTTTGAACATATTTCACACTTGAATGGCTTCTGGCCAGAATGAGTAGGTGAATGGGAAGTGAGAGTAGATTTTTGAGTAAATTGTTTTGAACATATTTCACACTCGAATGGCTTCTGGCCAGAATGAATACGTAAATGGTTAGTGAGATCTAGATTTTTGAGTAAATTGTTTTGAACATATTTCACACTTGAATGGCTTCTGACCAGAATGAATACGTAAATGGTTAGTGAGATTATATTTTCGATTGAATTGTTTTGAACATATTTCACACTTGAATGGCTTCTGGCCAGAATGAATACGTAAATGGTAAGTGAGATTAGATTTGTAATTAAATTGTTTTGAACATATTTCACACTTGAATGGCTTCTGGCCAGAATGAATACGTAAATGGTAAGTGAGATTAGATTTGTAAGTAAATTGCTTTGAACATATTTCACACTTGAATGGCTTCTGACCAGAATGAATACGTAAATGGGAAGTGAGAGCCGATTTTTGAGCAAATTGTTTTGAACATATTTCACACTTGAATGGCTTCTGGACCAGAATGAATATGTAAATGTTTAGTTAAATCTGATTTTTGAGTAAATTGTTTTGAACATATTTCACACTTGAATGGCTTCTGACCAGAATGAATACGTAAATGGTAAGTGAGACTATATTTTTGAGTAAATTGTTTTGAACATATTTCACACTTGAATGGTTTCTGGCCAGAATGAATACGTAAATGGTAAGTGAGATTAGATTTTTGAGTAAATTGTTTGGAACAAATCTCACATGTATATGTATATGTATAAGATCTCTGACGATACATTCTTTTGTTGGCAAATGACATGTTTGAAGTCTTCTTTTTGAAACTTGACATATTTTTTTTATTTTCATCGTTTTTAGTGAATTCCTTTTTGTTTTTTTCTAAAGATTCTTCTTTTCCTGAAAATGAAATAAATGTCTTAATCAAAAATCAACAAAAAAATTAAAAGGTATGTAATGAAAATTATAAATTGTTTTTTATCACCTTTTTTCCCTCGTTTTTTGAGTAAATCAAAATTTCTTCTATCTATTCTTTGTATAACGTTTGGTAAACATTTTTTCGAATGCTTCCATAGAAAATATAAGTTTATAAAGTTGGTTTTACACAGAATGCAAGGGAAGACTGGACCTAATGAAACAAAAAATCAAAAAATGCGTTTGAGAATTAATTATTATTTATTATTAATTTTTTGATTTCACAAATAATGAAAATTTTTGGAGTGAATTAAGAATAAGTAAAAGTAATTTGATAAATTTCTTTGTTAGGATTGACTTTTTCGGAGAAAAATTCAAAAAAAAAAATGAATAAAATCTGAAGAAACCAGAGAATTCCCTCATGTTCTTTTAATTTCCCTTTTCCTAAGCAGAACCTTAATGACCGGGGCCGAAACAGACTAATTCGGGAACCCCTGCTAGTTGTTTTAAAAAGGTTTTTCAGGTTAATTTCAATTTCATATAATTTCAAAATTTTCGTTGTTTTTAAGAGAGATTTGTCGAAAATTGGCTTTCCGACCTCTATTTTAAGCTAATAAAGAGAGAGGTAAAAGAGTAAATCCAAAAAAGTCACCTATCATAAAAACTACCCACTTGCTTATTCTTTATACGGTGAATCTCTACTATAACGTTCGTTCACTACAGATGGCACTGGCTTACATTTTCTTACAGTTAGTCCTTCTAGTTGCTTTTTGAGGTTGTGGCTGTGATGTGATTGATTATAATGGAGAAATGGAGAAATAACAGCCAAATTGGAATTATCTAGGTTCAATAAAACTCCCAGAATAAGACGTTTCGGCCTGAATTTACGGTACATGGGCGTAACTAAGGGAGTGTCGGGGGTGCCCCTTCCAGAAGGCTCGTGGCCCCCACCAGAAAGCTCCTTGCCCCAAGAAAAATTGAGAAAATATGGGGATTTTCATGCTGAAAAAGTACATCAGTAAAGTACTAGTACTCTTTGGCCGATTTTGATTAAAAGCTTATTTTCTCGGTCCCGGGGAGTGTTTAACTTAAATATAAAATTTCAGCCTCATAGCTCAATTCCTACATGCTTAAAATTGAACACAAGACACACATACACAGACAGACCATGTCGCGAAAACCACTTTTTTGGATTCAGGGGACCTCAAAACGTGAAGATCCATCAAAATCTCGACATCGAATTTTTGACATGAATCCAATACTTTCTCTCTCTATCTCTACCCAAGGGCGGATACAGGGGGGGGGGGTGAAGTGGGTAATTACCCCCCCCCCCCCGAGATTTGAAAAACGGGAAAAATTTTAGAAACCGCGAAAAATTTTTGGCTCCGCGAACGGCACATGAAAAAATGTTTGGTTCCGCGAAAAACAAAATTTTTCCCAGATTACCCCCCCCCCCGAGAAACACCACTGGATCCGCCCTTGTCTCTACCAGGTGTACAAGCTTAAATCCGCTGTTCGCTCATATATGGCGTTATTGAGCGTATGAAGGTCACGTGGACCCGCCATATTTTTTTTCTTATGAGTACGACGTCTGTCAACAAATAGCAGCAGGGATGAATAGCAGTCAACATCGCTATCGATTTCGTTTGAAACATTACTTTTTTACTTTCTCTTACCTATGTATATATGTAATATATATATAGAGAGAAAGTATTGGATTCATGTCAAAAATTCGATGACGAGATTTTGATGGATCTTCACGTTTTGAGGTCCTCTGAATCCAAAAAAGTGGTTTTCGCGACATGGTCTGTCTGTCTGTGTGTCTGTGTGTCTGTGTGTCTGTGTGTCTGTGTGTCTGTGTGTCTGTGTGTGTGTGTGTGTTCAATTTTAAGCATGAAGGAATTGAGCTACGAGGTTGAAATTTTATATTTAAGTTAAACACCTCCCGGGACCGGAAAAATAAGCTTTTAATCAAAATCGGCCAAAGAGTACTAGTACTTTACTGATGTACTTTTTCAGTTTTTTTCGATTTTCTCAAAATTCGCTCTAACGATTTTTATTAAAATTCAAAAATCAATTAATTTTTAGATGCTCTTTCAAATGTATATTCTCGTTTTGCCCTCAAAATTGTTTGAAGCACACTTTACTCTTGTGCTTCATAGGAAAGATAGGAGAAATGGTTGCCATGGTAACAAAATATAAATATTTTCCCATACTTATAAATTTTACATCTGAATTCAAATATTCCCTACTGCCGGGAACTAAATGCGTGTCGACACGAAAAATCTGGTGTGACAAGCACAGAACACAACTTTCGATTACCGAAGGTAAGAGAAAGTTGTGTGCTGTGCGCCAGTCACACCAGATTTTTTAGCTATATATTTTTCGAGATCTATTATTTGAATAAGATAATAGTATTCAAAATACCTCGATTCGGACTTAACTAGTCATAGATATATTTAATAAGACATGTGAGTGTTTTTTATTGGTGAGGCCAAACATCCCATGGCCCCCGGGAATCGAACCCAGGATCTCCGCCTTTCCGGGGCATAGGCGTGCTATCGTTACGAGTTAGTAACTTGCGCGACTAACTGCATATAAGGGGAAGTGAGTTTTATTGGTGCAGGTCGTGAGTCCGGTGGCCTGGTGCAATGGATAGCACGCCTATGCCCCGGAAAGGCGGAGATCCTGGGTTCGATTCCCGGGGGCCATGGGATGTTTGGCCTCACCAATAAAAAACACTCACATGTCTTGTTAAATTACTTTTTTTGCTCGCTAAGTATGAATAATTTTGTGCCAAAAAAACAGCATTTGCGGGAAGCTCTGCTTTTTTGCTTCAATTTAAAGAAATCAGACGCTGAATCGCATCGGATGCTAGTGGAGGCAGGCCTACGGTGACAATGCTCTTTCGGAAACCACGTGCCGAGATTGGTTTCGTAAGTTTAAAGATGGCAATTTCGACTTAAGTGACAAGAAACATGAACGGCAGTGGAGAGCCCAGAGGTTCGAGAATGCACGCGAGATGAGTGCAACTCGACGAAACAAAATGGAATGAAAAGAGAGCGGGAAGCACACCAGTGCATGGCAACTAGGGATGAAACGATACGAGTAAATACAAGTACTTACTCGATACTTTTCTTTTCGATACCAAGTATTTTTGGAATCGATACTTTGGAATCGAGTACCAAGTAAGTATCGGTCAAAAATACTCATATCGATACTCGGTCTACGTACGCTATGATTAGTTAATCCTGAAGAACATTTACGCCCATTTGTTCTTATTTACAATAGAAATAAGTGGAATGGTTTGTACCGCTGTATTTTAATTTTTATTATAGGAGTTTTTAACAGGGAAACACCTTGAAAAATTAATATTTTTGGGTAGTCCTCTAAAACCAGAGTTGGCAAGTTTTATCCCGGCGTGTATAATACACGGTTTTATACATGTATAAAACTATCACGGATAAAACTAGGCCTATGTATAAAATGTAAAAAACCAACCCCCGAAAAAAACAGCTTAAAAGCTTTTATGTCATATTTTTTAATGTTTTAGAGCATTGACGATGTTGTTTGCTTTTTATTTAGTGAATAATATAATCAAAATGTTAATAAAATAATTGAAAAATGAAATTCAAAAATTAAATATGGAAACCTAACCTACAGCTGTCAATTCATTTGTAAGTATATTTATTATTTTCTTTAATTAATTAATATCAAATAATTAAATTTAGTTTGCTTTTAATTTTTTAGGTTTCTGACAAGGAACTAAACGTATGGAAAACTAATTTTAGAATATATATGGCCCGAAAAGTGGAATCTGACAGGTGGTGCAAATCTATTACCTCTAGATTTTAAAATATTTAAAAGTCATATTTGTTTTGGTTTCTATAATAGATAAAGAAGAAATAACTGTACTACTGTTTTTAATTTTATCTTAATTTGTTCTTTCAAAAGGTATTTTTCTATGGTTAATAAAAAAAAAAAAAAAAAAAAAAATTGAATTAAAACATTTGGAAAGCATCTCATCTTTATGGAATGGATGAGAGCAAGTACAGGTGCAGCAAATAAAAGATGTTGAATAAATAAATAAAGAGAGCTTTTGGATGCCGAAAAGGAGACGTTCCGGACAAAATTTTATTCGTCCATCCTCAGCCTCTCAGTTCTATGTATAAGCTTACCAGGACTGAGGATGGACGAATAAAATTTTGTCCGGAACGTCTTCTTTTCGGCATTTGGCATCCAAAGCCTCACTATGATAATAAAGGTTTTTTTGGTAAGGGGGTGGGTGTGCTCAGGGAGGTATCTGCTGCTGATCTTATTCTAATAAAAAAAATAATAATAAAAATATGATCTTTGATTTTACTAGAAAATTTATTTATAAAAATTTAAATTTTTATATGAGTTTAATTTATAAAATTGAGAAAGAAGAGAATTGTACATAAATAATTAATATATCTCCCCCCAATTGAAAAAAAGATAAAAATTTCTTAAGCGCTTATCTTGCTTATCTTGAAGACGAAGAGGAAGCGGCGTCGACCTCGTAGGCGGCAGCTCTTTTACCTCCAGGTATTCTTGATATATTGTTAATTTATATAGATCTATATGAGTATATGAAAATATGTATATTTATTTTCTAGTGCACTTTGAACGAAGACATCAGCGGCCTTCAAGCAGCTGAAGCTCAATGATGCCTCACCGGCTATTAAGAGAGCGAGAGAGTCCTTTTTTTATTTCTCCGTATTTTGATAAAAAAAAAAAATAACAAAAACATTGATAATTTATAAAAAAAAATAATTCTCTTCCTTCTCTTTTAATTAATTGATAAAGAATATAAAACAAAAAAAATATACTTTTCTATGATAACGTTGTGTCCTCAACCTTACCAAAAAAAAAAAAAATTTTTAAGGGCAGTAATAATTAAAAAATTTTTTTTTTAAAAGATTATATCTAAATGTAGTCCTAGTACTCGATCATACAATATAAATATATATATTTAAATTTATTTATTTATTTATTTATCAATTTTGACCACCCCATTTTATTTCCCTCTTAAAAAAAATAAATTAAAATAAGAAATTAATAAAACTTTATTTTCCCTGAATTATATTGCATTGTACTGTTATATTCTGAGATTATTGACAACCATCGTTTTATTTTATCTTTTAGACATGGGTCCTGAATAGATGAAGGGTGAGATAAGTAATAATAAGTTAAAATATTAGGAGAACTCTTCTTTAAAGACAGGGAGGTTGTGTTTGAGGCTGTGGGGAAGGAGGCGACAAAGGTATGACATTCCCTGGACTGGACTGATGGGGTACATTGCCGCCCCAGTATGCGTTTCCCTGTTGCCTTTCCTCTTCTGATCTCACTGGCTGTTGAGTGGGCATGGCATAAAAAGAAGCTGCTGTCCTAAGAGCATCGGTTCTTCCATCTGAAGTCTTAGGAGTACTAATAGGCGACTGGTTATGATTTATTTGAGTAGAAGACATTGCAGGAGCAGAATTAGTTGAATTAATTGGAAAATTGTTATTATTTATTCTAGGTGGATATTGAAAAGACATGGTTAGATTATTATCCTGTTGATTATTTGAGTTTGAATAAAACCGATTATCTTCTTTATTGTTGTTTCGAGAGTATCTTCTATTATTATTATAGTTATTCCAACCTGTAGATTGAACATTAGGATTAAATGTACTATCAACCATTGTTGGAGCTTCTAATCTATCTATTTTTATAAGCGCGTCTCGAAGAGCTTGATATTCCCTGAGGAGTACTAATCAAAGCAGCCTGAACGTGGCTCTCGAATTGATTAATGATGGTTGATAATCGGGTTTGCTCATTAGAAAGATAAACAATATTTCTTATCCATTTATAGGAATTTTCAAAATAAGATACCCGAGACAATTGAAAGCCAGGTATATATTTTCGAGCATGGTAATTTTGAATAAATCGACTCTGAGCATCCATACTCCAGAATCGCTGTAAAAAGGCCTGCTCCAATTCCCTTAGATCCGAAAAATTGTAATCATTGGCCCGAAACCATTCCAGAGCCGGTCCACTGAGACAAAAACTAAAAAGATCAGGTGCCTGATAAGGATCTAATTTGTATTTATAGACCATCTTCATAAATTCGCACCAGGTCTGCTGGGGATTTTGTTGCGAAATATCAAGTTGTCCACTACATTTTGCTCGTTCCGCCCAGAGAATCTTAAATTCTTTTATATGATTCACCTGTTGGGTGGATTTATTTAAAGCGGAACTTATCTCCTTCCTAACTATATGCTGAAGATTTGATTGCTCAGCAGATTTAGGCTGCTCAACAGGAATTGAAGTTACATATTGAGAATCAGGTACCTCCCGAAGCTGTTTCAACTCGTTTTGTAGTTGACCTATTAATTTATTTTGTTCTAAATTAGCTTGTTTTAAATTTTCAATATCCCCTCTACAATTAATTTGACAGGATATTTCATGTGGCTCTAAAATTCTTTTTCTTAAATCTACTATTTCCTCTTCATTAATTCTAAGGCGAGTATCCAATTCGGGGGGTAGAGAGGGTGGTGAACAAGTTATATTATTCAATTTTTTTTCTAGAAATGTTAAACGATTATTCGTGTCCCCAAATTGGCGCTGGGCATCCTTTAAATGCAGTTTTATTAGATTAATCTCCGCATTTTGGGAGATTATTTGAGATTTAATTACTTGTTGCTCTTTAAATAATCTTATAAAATTCTGTTGATTATTCTTACATTCTAAATTGACATCATTTATTGATTTTTCAATCGCATCAAACCGGCCGTCCATTTTTAAAGATAGATCTTCTACCTTTGCAATTACTTTATTTAAATAACATATTATTGGTATGAGATCATTTGGAATAGAAGAAATTTCATTAGTGGGAAGAGGGTCGGCAAGTTCACTAGGAGGTGAGATTAAATCTAAAAGTGGGGGTGGCCAATCATTCCCTCCCGCAACTTCTAAGTCCTCCATGTCTAAATAATTAATGGATCCTTCCATTTTAAAATTATTAACTAATATAAGCTTAATATATAATCTAAAATTTCGCCTATTCTAATGCCTATTCAAAATCCCAGCACCTATCCACCACACTATGATAATAAAGGTTTTTTTGGTAAGGGGGTGGGTGTGCTCAGGGAGGTATCTGCTGCTGATCTTATTCTAATAAAAAAAATAATAATAAAAATATGATCTTTGATTTTACTAGAAAATTTATTTATAAAAATTTAAATTTTTATATGAGTTTAATTTATAAAATTGAGAAAGAAGA
The DNA here is from genome assembly GCA_023213315.1 of Euborellia annulipes. NCBI lineage: Eukaryota > Metazoa > Arthropoda > Insecta > Dermaptera > Anisolabididae > Euborellia > Euborellia annulipes. The sequence continues at coordinate 369 of JAKCPI010014897.1, read as the reverse complement.
GAATTGTACATAAATAATTAATATATCTCCCCCCAATTGAAAAAAAGATAAAAAATTTCTTAAGCGCTTATCTTGCTTATCTTGAAGACGAAGAGGAAGCGGCGTCGACCTCGTAGGCGGCAGCTCTCTTTACCTCCAGGTATTCTTGATATATTGTTAATTTATATAGATCTATATGAGTATATGAAAATATGTATATTTATTTTCTAGTGCACTTTGAACGAAGACATCAGCGGCCTTCAAGCAGCTGAAGCTCAATGATGCCTCACCGGCTATTAAGAGAGCGAGAGAGTCCTTTTTTTATTTCTCCGTATTTTGATAAAAAAAAAAATAACAAAAACATTGATAATTTATAAAAAAAAATAATTC
>JAKCPI010014896.1:0-11759 GCA_023213315.1 Euborellia annulipes | reverse complement strand
TAATAGGCCTATTGAAAATTATTAATGTGAGAAAATGTCTCTATTTTCATTACATGACTTCCACTTCATTTAAAAAATAAAATACCATATTCCACTCTCACCCCATTAATGATCTTAATATAAATAAAAATAATATTATATAAAGAATTCCCCTGGGACCTCCCTCCTTTATTTTTGCATTATCCCATCAACTCCCTCCCTCCTCTCTCTCTCTTCTCCCTCCACTTCATGTCTTGGGATCCCTCCCCTCCATACTTTTATATTTGCAAAAATTATAATTTTATTCAATTTCCTCTCCGTCATTTCCCCTTCTCTTTCTCTTCTCCTGAGGCGCCATTATCCCTCCAGGCTAATTAGCCAATCAGAGGGCGATTACAATCAGGCGCCAAAAATTCGCCGCTTGGGAGAGAGGTCGTGGAGCCTTATTAGATCAGTAGTGGGGCGACCTCTGATTTGTGTAGTTAACCTATGTTACTCGTGTTAAACAATGCAACGCCTTCGCATTCCACTGGCTGCCATCATGGCGTTCGGCCGCTTCTCACTTGGTGCTCTCGTTTTCCGACCTTTTTGCTTAGGTATTTCATCTCACTTTTGCTAATTATTCATTTATTTTACTTCTTAGTCATGTAATATTTATAATTAATATTAAAATTGAAGAAATCCTCATTATATTATAAAGCAACATAGGTCACATCTTGTCGTTCTCTCTCTGACTCTCCCTCTCTCTGGCAATTTTGTTCACTAAATAGTATTTTACTAATTTTTTAATGACAAAAGTTTTTGTTGGCTATTAAAATTTATATTCCTAAAGGATCAATATGACCCTAGCCAAGGGGGGAGGGGGGTATGGGGTTTCAGGCCTTGAAGCTCTCCCGAATTGCGAAAAAAAAAAAATAGACAAAAACAATATTCCTAATCCTTTCTTTCCATAGTTGATCATGTAATTCCATGTATAAGTTGCTTTATATTTAAATATCTATATATAGCCCTCGCCAGCTGTTAATGGGGTCCAGGGGAGGCTTGTTTATTTTATAATTAATATTATTGTGCTTCTCTCGGGTATTGGCCTTGCAAATCACTTTTAACATATATTTAGGCATAATATTTCTCTGAATAGAGGGTAGATTGTCAGTGTATTAACTGGGTCTCAACATTTTTTAGAGGAGTGAAAAATTTTTTTGAGAATCAGCCATAAATGGTTTTAGTAGCTAATCAATCTTGGATCTTGATTTTATTATGTTTTTATTTTAACAAGTTTTATTGTTTTCGTGTAATCATCGTCTTTCAATATTTATTTTTCTATTTTTTATTCCCAAGAAAAAATTAAAAGTAGACAATAAAATCGTAACTAAATTTGTTTGTTTGTTAAATTTGTTCTCTAGGAGCTTCTCAGAAAATTATTATACTCTTTTTCTAGTTTTCGATTCTTCTAAATTTGTTAGGTTCTAATCTCCCTTGACACACACACATACATTAAATAATATTTATTTTAATCGAATTTTCTCTACAAATATAGGCCTACATAACCAACCGCAAATATCGTTTGACTAAACAATCTCTGGCAAATTTGATCATTTCTTTTTAATTTCTACTTTAAAAACATAATATTATTTTCTTCAACAAGTATCGTTACATCTTTCATTCTTCAACTACTTCTTTGGTATTTGTTCTCTTAATCTTTTCTAGAGAATAAAAAGACTTGAGCCAAGATTTTAAGCCGACCTAAGCTTCACTTAATCTTCCCCACTTGCTAGTGAAAAACTTTTCGCTGGATCAAATTCTGCCCTTCTTGGCACAAATAATCAATCTCCAATTTTTTATTGATATATTATTTTCTCTTCTCTTTAATCAAATTTCGTGTTTGTCCAGAGGGAGAGAGAAAGAGGGTAACTATGAAATCCTGGACAGTGAATAACTAAACAATCCGTCGTTGTTTCGATGAATGTAAATAAATGAATACAAATTCTACTGGATAAAGGCTTATTTACTTAATCTGTTGTTTATCTTAAATTAAATTGTTCACTTGTTTCAATTATATTGTGAATTTAAATTTCTTTAATGATTTTAAGGCTCTATTTTAACTGTCTTTCACTCTCATGAATATTTCTTTAATTACTAATTTTATTTTTGTCTTATTTTACATTCAGTAAGTTAAGGAAATTCAGCTTCATTATTTTTTGGAAAAAATAATTGGATAATAGGCCCAAAGGGATCCTGCCCCTTCGTAAAATCAGATACGATATTTTTTTTATTTTTGCCTACTGCCCTAAAGCATTTTTATCAAAATTACTACGGTATTAATAATATGATTTATTTTAAAAAATCGTGTTGAACGTTCCCTGGTAGCCATCGGTATAGATCAATTACAAATATTACCCCTAAATGGCCTCGCAGCCTAGAGGGCAAATTAATAAAAAATAAAATTTATCCTCTTTACACTACAATAATTATTTACGAAACATATACACCAGTTGCTGTGTTGATTGATATTTATTTATTTTTATTGCTCATGCTTTTAGACCTTGGCCATCGGCATGATATTTATTTGATTTGAATGATTTCCCCATAGATCATATTCTTTGGCTATTAAATGATCAATATTATTATTAGGACTCGGATCGATATGCACTAAAAACAACAAATTATGGGGATCCCCGTTTATTTTACGGGCATTTAATTTTTTATTTTATTTATTTTGGCCGTTTGGCCGGCGATCATTGGGCTAACAAGTTTACAAAAGGTATACAATAAAATTATAAAAATAAACCAACATTTAATTTTCATAAAAAATATTATTTTAATTATTTCCTTAAATTTTCTCGATATGTTTGGCAGTGAGAGAGGGTGAGGGGTGGGAGGTCAAAAAAGCCGAAGGCGGACTAAGTGGCTAGTATCTATTAATATAGATAGATATCAATTTAATTTTTTTTTCTTTCTATCTCAAATTTTATAGCAATTCCCTTTATCGGTATAGAATCTCCAAACCTATAATAATATTAAACTATTATAAATTAGAAGTTGGCATTTCCTTTCCCTGGCTGTTTCCTTTCAAGATTGATCCTGTCTGTTTCTGAACTGACCAACTTCTTAAAATCAGTAGTGTGTTTGTCACCGACAAAGCCAGCATGGATCAAATATCTCTTTCTTGAGAAATTTTATTTCTTTTTTTAAAGAAAGGTTAATCTCTTCGCCCCATATTTCTCATTTTGTTTTTATTATTATCTAGGAAATACCTTAAATATATTTCTTAACCAAGAAATAAACGATTAGGCTATATACTTTGGTCAATTTCAGCAGTCACTATATTTTTTTTATTTAAGTATTAATAGGCAGTCAACAAAAAAAAATTTTAATATTCTCTGTCAACGTTTCGAACACAACATACATCGCCCTCATTTTTTTATTTAACACCAAAAAGTTTTTTTTGGTTACCCATATATATATATGTGTGGGGGGTTGGGGGGGGGGGGGCCCGGCCCCCCTTCATATACGCCCCTATCGCCCTCATCATCAGGACCAATTAAATATATTCATATAGGCCTATAAGAAAAAAATTACATTTAAAATTATTGCATCAGAGTATAATAACTAGCATACGTAGAGAAATAAAAGTCAAAAGCGTAGATGTAAACAGCTCAAAATGTTTCATACACAGATGGGAATATAAACAAGCTGATACATCACAATTATATGAAATTCTATTTTCTAAAACAACTGTATTTAAAATTTTTTTTTTTTTAAATAATTGCAAATGACAAATTAATAAGCCCTTTTATTTTCGAGTTAGGCTTTTCCTGGCTGCCTTTTCATCAAATCCTAAATTACTTACTAGCCATCTCCAATTATAATCATTAAAATAATATATTCCCCAAAGTCGGGTGGCATTAAAAAAAAAAAATATGATGATGAAAGAGCAGCGGGTTTATTGATCTGATTCTTAATGAATGGGAGGAAATTTGCAATTATAAAAAAAAAAAAAATATACAGTTGTTTTAGAAAATAGGATTTCATATTATTTTGATGTGCCAGCATTGTTTATATGTATTCATCTGTGTATGAATAATTTTGAGTTATATCGATTTAAGCTTTTGACTTTTATTTTTGTACTATGCTAGATGCAGTAAATTTAAATGTACTTTTTTACTTTTTCTTACCTAAATATATAATAAATAGTTAGAAAGTATTGCGATCATGTCAAAGATCTTAATGAAACGACATGTTTTGAGGTCCCCTAAGGGAGCTATGAGGTTGAAATTTTATATTTAAGTTAGATTCTACTCCGAATAGTTGGAATAAGCTTTTGAACAAAATCGGCCAAAAAGTACTAGGACTTTATTAAAGTACTTGTTCAGCTTTTTTTTTATTTCTCAAAATTTGGTCCAACATGTTTGAATATTTTCAAAGGAAGCATTCGCATGGTCGTAACTAGAGAATTTGGCTGGGAGGGGGGCCATGGGACCAGCTATCCTCCGGGGGGGCCTGGAAAGCCCCATATTTTCTCAATTTTTCTTGGGGCAGTGAGCTTTCTGGTGGGCCCCCGGCATCCTCCTAGTTACCCCCATGACTCTTATCTTCGATAATTGAAAGTACAGTGCAGTCACACCAGATTTTTTTCTTATATACTGCATGAATAAAAGGAAATAAGCCAATCTCTCAGAGTTACTTCTATTTTTCTATTTTCTTTTTGATTGTTAATTGTAGATCCTTTTGTAGCCAGTGCCCAAATCTAAATCTCCATCATTTGTCGATATGAGCACTTGAATGAGATTGCTACTCCTGAGTTTGATTAAATAAAAAAAAAAAAAAATCAATTTCTAAATCGGTATATTTAAATACAATATTTATCTGATCCAAGAGAAATTGTAAATTCAAATAGGCTTAATTTATTTTTTTATTAAAAAAAATCTTGATTCTCTCTTATCTATTTAAAGAAAGATCTCATTGATATGAATTCTTAGTAGGTCTGTCTGGTGTGCGTTGGCTGGCGCATTTCGTGATGCCTTAGGGCTTAACGAAGAGGTTCAGAGAGTGAGGGTTGGTTGGTGTTGGCATCTATGAATGTTTTAAGCACACAATTAACCTCTGTGTTCGATTCGGTGGATTTGTTCAAGGTCGATTCTGATCATGAAGGAAAATGAACTTGTGAATGCCTAATTGGGCCAATAAAGAAAAAAGAAAAGAGAGGAAAAATTATACTGGTTAATTTAATAAAAAATGAAAAAATTTATTTAAATTTTCATTTTGAGATAAAATATCAATAGAAGCTGTTTGGATTAGTGCAGCGACAACCCCCCTTCCCCCTCCCCCGAATCCCATTCCCATCGAAATCAATTATTTGCGTGGGATTTCATGAGGAATAGTGGTATAAATCCTGTCGGAAATGGTCAATTATTAGTTTGGACTGACCAAAAAATGTATGTAGCCTAACTACAGTGAATTTCAACATCAAATGATACGATTTCCCTATTTTTATTAAAAATACATTTTTAGGCTCAAAATATTGAACCCAGGATTTCTAGCTTTTCCGGGGCATCATTTCTATTCATTGCACCACCGGACCGTTATACTTATTTCTTTTTAAAAACAATGAAGTAATCCCTAACTCCAAAATTTTATAAATCTCTCCCAGTATTTAATTGGCAATAATAATTAAAATATTGATATAATTTTTTTTTTTTTTTTGAATAATCATATAGCCTATGGGTGGACGTTTCTTAATAGAGACAAGTTCCATAATCCATGATTTAATATTTGAGGATGTACACAATTATATGGACCCAGTGGCGTATTCAGGGGGGGGCCAGGGGGCCGGGCCCCCCCTCCAAAGCCTTCTCCAAAACAAAAAAATACCTATTGTTTTCCCCTAATGATTTTTTTTTAAATAATTATTTTATTAACTCTCATAAATTCTAAAATCTAACAAAAAACTTATAAATAATTGAAAAAATCTCTAATATTTACGAATTTTGTATTAAAATTATTTTTTATTTCAAGAAAAAAAAATTTTTTTTGTTTATAAAATGTTTTTTATTTATAATTATTATATTATCTAAAAAAAATTTCTCCACTTTAAGTTTCTTGGAGAAGAGGGGGGGGGGGGGGTTCATAAAACTTTTGGGCCCCCCCAAGCAGAAATTCTGGCTACGCTACTGTATGGACCCTGTTAAGCATTAGTGTGTCAAGCCCAAAAAAATTAAAAATTGAGTTAAGCACGGAATATTGTTTCAAATGCTATAATTAATAGTATTTTTTATGAAATATGTCCTAAAAAAATGTATATTTAATGTTACTTGCACAATTGACAAAAAAAATTAGATATAATCCAATGAAAACAAAAAATTGTAATGTTAATTTTCTCAAAACTCGGTAGCTGGCGTTTGACACACTAATGCGTAACAGGTTCCAAATAACGTTCTCTATGTGACCGCGTCCACATGAAAAGGTGCCAAATCTTCACTGGGCTAAATTTTCAGGAGAACCGATTTACTAAAAAAGTTCAGAAAAATCCATTTTTTTTTTTTTTTAAATTACTGATTCCTGATAAAAAAAAATTCTAAAAATACCGGCTTTTTCAGCAGGATGTGTTCTGTACAGAAAGCATAAAAACTCAATTTTGACCCCGGTGAAGATTTGGTACCTTTTCATGTGGATGGTCACATATGAATTTCGAAGTTTACTTGTATTAAGGCCCCTGAATATTCAGATGGAATAAATTAATTTTAATAATTTTTTTTTTTTTTTAATTTATTCATACAAACTGAATATCCCTTAACAATATTTTATTACTTCAATGAGATCGCTGTGCATGTCTATTAGCGCAGTTTATCAAATTTCGGTGTTATTGAGGAGAGAGCTACTCTATTTCTACAACTATACGAACTCGATATTTCGATTTCTCAAAAAACATATAACTTTTTCTGATAATAGTGGCCTATACAAAATAAATAACACCAAAATTTCCATTATGATAATAAAAAAATCTGGTGTGACTGGCGCACAGCACACAACTTTCTCTTACCTTCGGTAATCAAAAGTTGTGTACTGTGCTTGTCACACCAGATTTTTTGTGTCGACATGTATTTAGTTTCCGACAGTATGGTACATTCGATTTTCAAGATGTAAAATTTATAAGTATGGCAAAATGTTTATATTTTGTTACCATGGCAACCATTTCTCCTATCTTTTCTATGGAGTACAAGAGTAAAGTGGTCTTCAGAAGATTTCAATCACAAAATGAGAATATACATTTTAAAGAGCAACTAAAAAAATAGTTGATATATGAATTTAAAAAAAAATCGTTGGAGCAAATTTTGAGAAAATCGAAAAAAACTGAAAAAGTGAATCAGTAAAGTACTAGTACTTTTGGTCGATTTTGTTCAAAAGCTTCGTGTCACGTCCCATGGGGGTGTCTAACTTAAATATAAAATTTCAACCTCCTAGCTCTTTTCGTTCTTGAGCTATTTTGTTCACAGACACACAGACAGACAGACAGACAGACACACAGACAGACCATGTCGCGAAAACCACTTTTTGGATTCAGGGGACCTCAAAACGTGAAGATCCATCAAAATCTCGACATCGAATTTTTGACATGAAACCAATACTTTCTCTCTCTATATATTAACATATATATAGAGGTACGAGAAAGTAAAAATAGAAATAAATTATTTGGTTATTTTAAATTTGTTTTTCTTTTGTTCTAGAATTTGCTTATGCGGCGTTATCGGCATGGCCCATTATAAATGGGGCGTCTATGAAAGCCCAAGAACATCCTGAAGGCAATCTTCCTTCTGAAAGTCATTGCAAGCAGCCTCCACCCTTATTCTGCAGTCTGCGTTCTCTGTAAGTTTTGTTTTTCATTTTTTTTTTTTTTAATCATGGGCGTTATTTTAAGGTTAAGGGAGCGAACTACATCTCAAATGAAATCCTAGGGCAGAAAAAAATTTAATATAATTTCAATATAAAATTCCGCCTATTTGGAGATTTCAGAGGTAGTTTGAACCTTCATTCGGTTTTAATATTTCACAAAAATTGAATTTTTTACTTTTTTTGGAAAGAATTTATTATAGGCTTAAATTCATAATATATGAAAAATTTGTTATTTAAGCCTACTCTTATTATTTTTTTTTTTTTTTTACCAAGCGCGTCTCTAGCTATGGTAGTAAAAATTATTATTTTTTCAAACCCTTTTCGGCTACAGCGGCCATTTAAGGGTTAGAATTTTATTAAATAAATATACAGAGATTTAAAAATACATAGTACTAATGTCTACCGGGGGACGTTCCACACTCTGATTGCTCGGGGTCGCCCGAGCTTTGGCCGCGTTTGGTATCACTTAATTCAAAACGCCGACTCACCGAGTATATTTTTAATATTATTTATAGAGTTTCTTTATAGTTATATCTCTTTATATCATATTTATTTTCATTTAAATTTTTTGTATGTAAAATTTTATTTTGGACGTTGTTCTGATTGTCATAATAAGTGAGTTTTGATTGTTGTTTTATAAACTAAAAACAACTTTTTATATCCTTATAAACATTTATCTCATTTTATATTATCAGATAAATTCATTCCAACCTACATGTTACAGTACATGTATAATACAAAGACTCGACATAATGGACAATTAACCTATTTTTCGAATTCTCTCTTTTTTTTACATACATCATTTAATAGATAAAACACATTTGAATTAATATTTTATGAAAGACAGAGTGAAAATGTATTATTATTGATCCGATATAAAGAAATAAGTTAAGTGTCTATCTCTCACTCACACACATATACATACCTGTTACGTTATACATTATTTTGTGGGAAGAAAGTATTGCAGAAATTCAAATTTTAATTCTTTTTAAATGTTTTTTCCTCCTTTTTTTTTTTTTTTTTTTTTTTCCTCCTTCTTCCTATCTTTTCTTCTTTCTTCCTTTTTTTCCTTTTTCTTTTTTTTTTATCATATTCTTCTTTATTTTATCCTCTCATCCTTTATCCATATTTTTTCTTTTTTATTCTTTTTTTTTTTTCATCTTCTCCACCCTTCTTTTCTTTTATTAGAATAAAAAACCTTTCCTTCCATCCTCTCTTTCTCTCCTTCTTTTCTTTTTTTTTCCTCTTCCTTTTATTCTATTTAATTTCTCCATATCTCTTTTGATTTCCCCAAATTCCATTCCTCCCTATCTTTTTTTTTTCTTCTTATTTTTCCTCCCTCTTCTCCTCTTTTCCTTTTTCTTTCTTTCTTCTTTTTTCCCCACCATCTACTTAATGGTGATGGAGTCAGAAAAATATCAAATTTTCTTTTATTCAGAATCGCCCTTACGGCTGACGCTTGGACCCGAGGTCTAGGCCATCTTCAGAGCCGGCTGGCAATAATCAAAATGTGTGGATATTTATAAAAACAGCGACAACATTCAGCAAGTGATCCGTTCACAGCAAAACGTAAAGAGATTTATTTACTACTTCTTTGCCACTTGGCACTGTTTTTACAAATATCCACACATTTTGATTATTGCCAGCCGACTCTGAAGATGGCCTAGACCTCGGGTTGAAACGTCAGCCCTGAGGGTGAGTATCTAAATAAAACAAAATTTGGCTGCAAAGGTCTTGTTATTTTTCTGACTCCAAGATTATTAAGCCTGCAGCACCAGTTCTTTATGTATATCTACTTATTTTCTTTTATTCAATTAAGTTTGTAGAAAGGGCGGATTAAAATAGGGTAAAGGGAGTAATTAGGGGGTAATTTGGCCCCCCCCCCCCCCGAGATTTAAAAAAATACTTTTTTTCGGAAAAAAAAAAATATTTTTAATGTAAAATTTTAAAAATAATACTTAAAAATTTGATTTGTATTACTCGTAAATTGTGGCAAACAAGACCAGAATGCGCCTTTAAATTCCCGAAATTAAGAAAAAATTGTGTGCTGTGCCTGGTACTACCAGTCACACCAGATTGCCCCCCCCCTGAGAAACACCTCTAGATCCGCCACTAGTTTGTAGTCAGGCAAGGAAATACTTTTCCTTTAGACAAGAATCGAGAAAGATGTGAAGGACTCGTTGTGGTTTGAGGACTTAAGCCAGAGGCATCTTTTTACTTTAATAATTTTAAAGTGAGGATTTTTAAACACAACAACAAAAAAAAATTAAGGAACCGTTTTTTTTTTCTTTGTAAATTGTCAATTAAAATATATATCCCTCCGGAGGGACTTTTCTTGATTTTCATCCGGCCTTGAAAGGATTTTGGCTTTAAGAACAAGAAGCAAACAAGCAACTAATGTCCGGCCAACAAATTACTCCAAGTTTATATACTAATATATATAGAAGCTATATACTCTATTTATTTGGTACCGGATAGTAACAAATGAAAAATTAATCCTCTTCATCTTGTTCTGTAATTTCCAATCTGAGATTAGATGGTTAATTAATTAGACGGGTTATTGAATATCTTTGGAAAGATCAATTATCCTTCTATTAGAATTACTCGGTTTAAATTAAGAGAAGGAAATTATTCTCCCATCCCACTAAAATTAAAAGATTTTTCAAACAAATGGGATTTAATTTCTTGAAGAATTATTTCATTTTTTCTTTTTAATTGTCGATGTTTCGGGCACAAATTATGCACTTCCTCAGAGTATTTAAATTTTGAAGTTTAGTGTCTTCACAATTTAATGATTCTTCGACTTGCATTATTGAATCGTACAATAAAAATCCATTTCAAAAAAATTCAAAAAAAGTGGATAGGATAATTCTCATCATTTTATTGTCCCGTAGATTTGATTTATGACATTAAAAAAAAAAAAAAATTATGTTAAAGTTTTACCATTAAATATCTTCTGTTTCATTCTCAGTCGTCCAGGAATTTCACTCTCCTCCACAAACATTGATTAAATCATTTTATATTCATGTATTCTTTTTGAGAGTTACAAATTGGCCAGAAATGATCTCATTTGATGGTAGAGTTGACATTTAATTGCCCCCTTCTTTTCGAAATAATACTTTTTTACAACTTCTACAGGTTTTAAACAATCCTTTTTTAACTTTTTACAAGAAATTTGGACACCATTGGTGTGACAAGCACAGAATATGCGACCACACCAGATTTTTTAATGATAAAATCTTTAGAACTCGCCACTCAAATAGAATGTTTTTTTTTTCCATAATTTGGAATGCTTAAATTTTACAAATTATATTTATTCTTTTAATTGCTTCTAAAAGAGAATAATAGTTAGTAACACTTTTGTTGACTTTCTATATAGATCTTCTCTTGTCTATATTTCCTTCCATTCTCTAACATTCACCTGTTTAAATTAAGATCTTGCCTAATTCTACAGGTGAAAATCCTTTTCATAAAATCCTTTAGGGCTCACAATAGAGCTCTTTATCTCTTAAACAATTGGGCTTTTATTACAAAGAAATGACAATGAGATTGAGGAATTTTATTTAAGAAAGGAGAAGCCTCCAAGAGCCACTGGATGTTTTTTGCCCTCCCTTTTCAATTCAGAGAGAGGAAGAGGCAAATAAAAATTATTTTCAAACTCTAATTTTCTTACTATATAATTTGTTGTAACCCATACTAATGCACTTTTTGGCCGATTTTGTTCAAAAGCTTCCTGTTTCGCCCCCATGGGGGTACCTAACTTTAACTTAAATATAAAATTTCAACTTCCAAGCTCTTTTCGTTCTTGAGATATTTTTTTTACAGAAACACAAGGATAGTCAAATCTCATAATAGTTGGATATAATAAAAGACACAACTCTGTTATTTTT
>JAKCPI010014895.1:0-21317 GCA_023213315.1 Euborellia annulipes | reverse complement strand
TATATATATATGCCTATACCAATATAGGTAAGAGAAAGTAAAAATTAAATTTCTCTCTCTCTTTCTCAAAGAAAGATATTTAGCATTGAAGAGGGAGAGAGAGAGAGAGATGTTGGACACAAGTTGAAACTTAAGAAGGAAAGAGGAAGGAGCTTAAAGCGTTCGTTGGTCAATAACTTGTTTGAAAGTTGGTAACAACAACAAGTAAAGAAATTTAATTCTGTCAAAGACTCTCTCTCTCTCTCTCTCTCTCTCTCTTAAGTCTTCTTTTGTATATCATTTATAAAAATACAAATAGCAAAAATTTTCAACATCACTTATTATGAGAACAAAAAAAAAAAAAAAATGATTAAAATTAAAACTGTGATATTTGACCGATTTTTTAAAATTTTATAATTAAATAAATTACATTAGTCGACAAAAATGAACTTTTTTTCTTTCACAAGAATAAAGATATGAAATTCTAGAAGTATTTTTCATGCTGAATTCAAATATCATTTCAGTTTTTCCCCATCGGGCACAGTTTTAGAGATATAGAGAAAAATAGATTTTAGTAGAAAATGTGCTCTAAAACGACTTTTATTTAGAATGTTCAAATTATTTTTAACGCCGCACCCCGTAAAAATATGCATATAATTAGAATACATATAAATTTTAAGTTTCATCCCAATCGGAGGTCATTTAGACGTGCCGCAAACGGCTTAAAGTTTCAAAAAATCGAAATTTTTAAGATTTTTTTGCTTTGGTCACCCCTAATACAATTTTAGATATCCCTGAATGCAAAAAACATATATGTACGATATTCTATAGTTCTTTGGCTTTCAAAAATCATTCATTCGTAAAAATCTGTTGATTATTAACAGTCACCAAAGAAAAAACACCAGTACACTCACTGATCGAAAAAATGGACTTCTTTTTCTTTTACAAGTATAAAGAAATATGTTTTGTTTAATAAATATTTAATAAAGTTAGTGCCCGTGTCCAATTGCTCAGAGAGGATACAGTAGGTTCTCCTGGATAGGGTTCGCTTTTTAATTCATTTGAAGTTCATTTTTTTCGACCAGTGAGTGCCCACACGCACGGAATATTGCAATCTTGCTCAATGTTGACAATATTGCGGCAACATTGATGCAATATTGCAGCTCAAACAGCAATATTGCTAGTTTGGAATATTGCCGCTGCAATGTTGCTAAGATTCGCAATGTTTCTGCAACATTGCTGCAATATTTTGTGCTGTGGGGTGTACTTGTGTTATTTCTTTTGGTGACGTTAATAATTAACAGATTTTTACGATTGAATGATTTTTAGAAAGCCAAAGAACTATAGAATATCGTACATATATGTTTTTTGCATTCAGGGATATCTAAAATTGTATTAGGGGTGACCAAAGCAAAAAAATCTTAAAATTTCGATTTTTCTAAACTTTAAGTCGTTTGCGGCACGTCTAAATGATCTCCGATTGGGATGAAACTTAAATTTTATATGTATTCTAAATACCTGAATATTTTTACGGGGTGCGGCGTTAAAAATAATTTGAACATTCTAAATAAAAGCCGTTTTAGAGCCCATTTTCGACTAAAATCCATTTTGCTCTATATCTCTAAAACTGTGCCTGATGGAAAAATTCCTAACTACATATCTGAATTCAGAATGAAAAAATGTACTAGGTTCACTAATCAGATATCTTGTGAAAAAAACCTTGTCGACTAGTGTTATTAAACAAACACATACTAAATTTACAAGATGTGGATTTTATAGCTGTATAGTCGTTGATAGGTAAATAAAAGAATAGCAGCTAAAATTATTTCATTTATTGGCCCTCTAGGCTGACATTTCGGTCTTGGTCTTGCGGGCTGTCAATATAGGCATACAATCAATTACTCAATTATATATTCCATGAACATTCGGTTACAGATATTTTAAAAAATTAGTATGTATAGTGATTGAATTACAATTTAGAAACAGGCCTGTACTCAACTAATTGACTTATTTTATTAATTTTGTATTTTCTAAATTGTAATTCAATCATTATAGATACTAATTTATATATCTGTAACCCAATGTTCATGGAATATATGATTGAGTAATTGATAGTATGCATATATCGACAGCCCGCAAGCTCTGAGGATGGTCTTGACCAAGACCGAAACGTCAGCCATGCGGGCTATTAAATTAAATAATTTTAGCTGCTAAATTACAATACATATTCTATTTTTCGAAGAAAATTGTTTTTTTTTTTTAATATTTATTACTTGGCCACGAGCTTACGCCATCTAGCCATTTTTTTCCAATTCGCATATACAAAATGTGTCAACACAAAAAATCTGGTGCGAGCAGTCACACCAGATTTTTTACAGAGGAATCTAAATTAAAGTAACATAGACTTTCCTTTTGAATCAATAGCTCGCTCTACTTATAAAAATCCCACACGAGGGAAAATATTAAATCCCTCGTTAATGTAGTGAGTAAACAGTAGTTTTTCTAGGATATAAATAAAATAAAAAAAAAAAAAAACTCTATATAGTAAAGAGAATTATTAATAATAAATTGAATTGTGTAAAAAAAGCTTCTAAAAATTATCAGCTTAGCTGGGATATGGCAGGGATCGTTAACGTAAAAAAATAAATAAAATATTCTCGGAAAAATCGGAAACAGAAAGAAGGGGTCAATAAAAACTTGTTTGTTTGTTTGCATTCGGCAAGTGGAACCGAAAGATCATTTGGGTTGGCCATCTTGAATACTAATGAACTGTTCGGAAACTAAATGTCGGTCGATACAATAAATCTAGTGCGACTAGTCACATCTCAATACCATTCAAATAAGCAGTTAAAGTGGGAGGGGAAGTCCTTTTTTTGGCAAGGGACCTAAAAAGAGTCATGCTTACTTATTACTTGAATTGCGCCAATTTGTTGTACAAAGGGAATTTCTTAAACCTACTTAAATGGGAACTACAAATTTCTATTACACTAATGCCGGGTTGCAAGAACGTATTTAACGGTTCGTTAAACGCTTTTGGTGGTTTAAACCTTCCGTTAAATAATTTTGGATTGCAAGAACGTATTTAAAGGTGATTGGTTCGTAAAAGCTCTATTTAAACTAAAGGTTGAAATTCAGAGCTTTAAACTATAAAGTATCCACTAACCTGATTTGTTTCATTGAAATAAAAAAAGAATTTAGTGACTATATTATCACGGGAGAGGGGTAAGATATAAATGCATTAGTTTTCTTTAGTTTCTGAAACGTATTAAGCGATATTATTAATTATTATAGATATCCATCTTACGAAGAGAAAAAGTGAGGTTATAGTATATTCCCAGTTTCTTTATAATTTAACATCTGACAGCCAGAGCAACCAACGTATTTATTATTTTTATTTTACGATATTTAAATATTTAAACATTTTTTGTTTTGTAACCTAATATTAACAATTAAAATTTAAAGAATACAAATATAATTACTATTTTTATTTATTTTATAATTTTGGTTCTATTAAAAATTATACAATTGGATAATGCGCCCTTGCGGTCAAATGGCCAACTACATAGAAAGCTGTCATTTTCGGTGGCCCAATCGTTTTGCATCTATCTATATATTTTAACAGTAGGGAATAGTTAACGGTTCCTTTAAAGTTGCTATAGCAACAGTCTATAATTTTAACGCCCAATGCGATGTTTACTAACAGACT
This sequence comes from Euborellia annulipes, assembly GCA_023213315.1. Classification (NCBI taxonomy): domain Eukaryota; kingdom Metazoa; phylum Arthropoda; class Insecta; order Dermaptera; family Anisolabididae; genus Euborellia; species Euborellia annulipes. Next base: position 17,632 of record JAKCPI010014895.1, on the reverse strand, counting down.
TTTAAATATTTACAGAACTGTTTTCTTGCAACCCGGCATAAGTTTGAAATTGAAAAAAATAATCCACAAATCGAGGCAAAGTTTCCCCTACCACCCGTGTGTTTTAAACATTTCATTGAAAATTATCCTATGGAATAGCGTAACTAACCGATTGTCAAAGTAGCAAGCAATAGTGAAGCAATGACCCTTAGAGATCATGAAGCAAGAGTGAATGGATTTTATTATGTCAAGGCACGTAAGAGCGAATGGATTCAATGCGGTGTGATTGAGTGAGGGTGGATGACCATCAATTCCTCTTCATATTCATTCAGAGGCAGGCAGGCATCCTTAGAAAGAGATGAAATAAACGCTAGCCGAGTGGAAAACAAGAATTTCGATTAGTAGCCTAAATATTTTAGCTTTTATTTTTATTTACTCATAAAGAAGATATTAAATATTAAGTATCGGAAGGGTGGGAAGTTGCCAAATTTGCTGATCTCTTATTTGTAGAGATATTTAAATTTATCTATCAGGAGAATGTTTGTAAATGATAGTAGCCCAAGGGGGTGGGGCTTTGTCTGCGGTGGACCCTCACCTTTCCTTAATCATATTTCGTAATTTTTCCGACAACTCGTTTCAGATAATTCATATATTATCATTTATTTTAGTAATTGAAAACGAAAAAGAGTGAGAGGAATAATACTAATAATTCGAAGAGAAGTTGCTGTTGATGCTATGGAATGGAAAAGAACAAGTACAGGTGCAGCAAATGAAGAGGAGCCTTTGGATGCCAAATGCCGAAAAAGGAGACGTTTCGGACAAAATTTATTTGTCCATCTTCAGTCCTCGTTGGCTTATAAATTAATTAGGCACAAAGTTGTCATTGTTGTTTTGGCACGAATTTTTTTTTTTTTTTTAAACATTCACACTTTTTCTCATTCACACTCACACTCACACACACATTCACACTGTCTTTTCGGCAGCTCAGGCCATTTAAGACATTTACGATATCCGTTATTTATGAATTTATATATATAGGGGTCCAGGCTTTTTAGTTAAGCCATCTGGTATCCAGATTCTAATGTGGTTATAAATAAAGAATTATAGACTATATATCATGTGTTGTTCCATGAAGTAATTATGAGATACTGATACTGAAATTTATTAAAAAATTAATATGAAATATCTTAAACATTTCTAAGTAAACTTAAGGTCGTTCGGACAGTACCCATCGTAAGTCATAATAGAATCTAAATTTTTTTTTTAATAAAATTAAAAATTTTAATGCCAAAATTTCTTATTATAATTTAGTCGTGACCTATCATTAGTTTATAATTGTATTAAGTTAATAATATTTAATTACCAAAAATAATAAATGAATTACTTTTGACTTGAGCAGTATTTCACGTAATATAGAACTGGCAACATTGCATTCATCAACCGTTTATTTTAAATCCTAAAAGCCTTAAATTTTATTTTATTTAATATATTACAATGATTAATGCAAATCAGTTTAAATACAATGGACGATTTGCGAGAAAAAATATCGTAAAATGGAAAAAATTGTAACTGACAGCTAGAAAAGGCAATTATTTTATGCAACGTTGCCAGGCTGGTCTGACTCTCGAGACTTCCTTATTTTTAAATATTGGCGACTATTTTTATTTCTGCTCCCTATTTTACGGAAGTGAATTAATAAAATGTAAGTTTTTTGTTTTTGTATCTATTGCAGAGGTGGCTATATAATTCGATATGTGTGCGTTTCGTCGATATTCACCATAGACTAGATGTTTCTCCCCCCCCCCCTCATTAAATTTCAATTTTTTTTAAATTAATTACACGATAACCCTGTGTCAGATCTGCTTCAAAATTTTATTTTAAACGTATGTGATAGTGATTAATAACATACTAAAAAATTAACTTTTAATCTAATAAAGTGCTTTAATGTCCGAACAACCTTAAATGTTTCTTAAATAGAGTATCATTAAGGTAGATTAGAACAGATCTCCTTAAGGAGAAACAAAATGTTACGTTTTTATTGACGCGCAGTGTATTTTGTAAAAACCTATCTATATATATTTCTTTTAAAGGAAAATACAGTACTTAAATTAGGGCATAAATACACTTATGGTCTACAAAAAAAGAAAATCATTCCTCCGTATGTTTACCATTGGGACATAGTGCCTGGAGACACGCAATATCTAGCTCAATAGCCAACAATCCGATTCCAAGTGAGATACCCTTCACATCTCTAATCCCTTAAAAAGTCTCTACAAGTCGTCGTCGAAGCGACCTGACCGTTCCCCATCATCCATCTTCCTATCGATCCTTCTTCCACCCATATGTCAATGAAAAAGGCAAGTGTCCGCCCAAAGCAGGCGGTGCGGCTAGTTTCGTTATTTATTTATATAAATGTTATTCTAAGGTTGTTCGGACATTAAAGCATTTTGTTAGATTAAAAGCTAATTTTTTAATATGTTATTAATCACTATCGCATACGTATAAAATAAAATTTTGAAGCAGATCTGACGCAGGGTTATCGTGTAATTAATTTTAAAAAAAATTGAAATTTAACATGTAGTCTATGGGGAATGTCGACGAAACCCACACATATCGAATTATATAGCCACCTCTGCAATACATAAAAAAACAAAAAACTTACATTTTATCAATTCACTTCCGAGGGATACGTTAAACATAAAATTAAAAGTTTCTGCAGATTTTTTTTAAAGATATTTTAACAAGACAGTCAAAAAAAATTCTCCAAAATGACAGTCGCCAATATTTAAAAATAAGGAAGTCACGAGACTCAGACCAGTCTGGCAACGTCGCATAAAATAATACTCTTTTCTCGCTGTCAGTTACTTTTTTTTATTTGACGATATTTTTTCTCGCAAATCGTCCATTGTGTTTAAACTGATTTGCATTAATCATTGTAATATATTAAATAAAATAAAATTGAAGGCTTTTAAGATTTAAAATAGATAGCTGATGAATGCAATGTTGCCAGTTCTATATTACGTGAAAAACTTCTCAAGTCGAAAGTCATTCATTTATTATTTTTGGTGATTAAATTATTAACTTAATCCAATTATAAACTATGATAGGTCACGACTAAATTATAATAAGGAATTTTGGCATTCAAATTTTTAATTTTATTAAAAAAATTTTGACCACACTCAACAAAAAAAAAATTTTAGATTCTATTATGACTTACGGGGTACTATCCGAACAACCTTAATTATCCACACATAGATGTTAGCGAATTGTAAATATGATGCCCCCACTGGCACATAATAATACCATTGAGAAAATATTTTATATTCATTGGTTTGTAATCCTAAAAGAAAGCTTAATGTTCGTCTGCCCCACCCTCCTTCATGCCAAATGAACAGAGTTAAGCTTGAAGGATTAAAAATCTGGAAAAATAATTGACATCAGAAAAGCCAAAGAGCGAAAGAGAGAGAGAGAGGGGGGGGGAATTTGAATTCGATATTGGAGCGGATTTGACTTAACTCTTTTGTGAGATTTTCGGCAAAATTTTATTAATAGCTTGGATTAAAAAAAAAAAAAAAAATGTATAGAAAGAGAGAGAGACAATATATTAATACAGGGTGTTTCTGAAATAGGCTGCCAAACTTCTCGAGTCGTTTTCTTTTATTCAAATAAAGAATTAAGTTCCTCATAGAATAAGTCCAAAAATGCTTCCGCCATTAATATCTATTCTCTAAAAACAGACGTTAAAATTTAAATTAAACAAATAGGTGTTAAAAAGTAATATAAAAACAATCAGCGTTAAAAAATGCTATTCAAAATCACTTCCTTGCCTCAAATAGCTATTCTGCAAACAAAAACTTTAAAGCCAAAGCGTTAACATTTAGTAAATAGTGTTAAAAATTAATGCCATGTCTAGGTGGTGCTTTTAATATTTTAACGTGGTGTTTAAAATAAAAATGGCCTCTTTAACCTAAAAAGTAAGGTTATGATTAGGGATTTGAAAAATAGCATAAGGTTGAGTATTTTTTTATCACTAGCCCTTTAACTTAGTAAGTACCATGCCAAATTTCACCATAATTAGTCAAACAATTCAGGAGATAAAAAAAATTTAATGAAAAAAAAAACAAAAACAAAATGGCTCCTAGCGGGAAAAATAAGCATTTTTGGACCTATAAGGAAGGCTATAAGAAACTTTTTTCTTTATTTTAATATAAGAACAGTGGAGTAGTGAGCTTAACTCGTGCCCGGGGCACAAAACCTTTTTAGCGCCCCTCCCCCCATTCGAAAACCCTATAATATTATATGTAAAATATACAAAATTATTATACGTTACACTGGCACTAAAATTAAAATATATTTTCCAGAAATCAATTATAATAAAAATAAAAATTATCCAGCAATTTTTTATTTTGCGGATCATTTGGCGCCCCTTTGAGAGTAGCGCCCGGGGCATGATGAGCCCCCTTGCCACCCCTCACTACGCCACTGTATAAGAAGGTAATAAGGGTAATTACTAGAGACCGGAAAAAAAGCATAAAAAAATGGAAAAAAAGTGCTTAAAAAAGCATAAAAAACTTGAATAAAAAGTTGTTAAATAAGCATAAAAGTTGAAAAAAAAGCATCTCATAAGCAATTTTTACTCATACCAATGGCGTATACAAATTTTTTTTTAAAGAAACTAAATTTATTCCGCCCCGCCCTGAGAAAAATTTTGTTTTTGCGGAACCAAATTTTTTCACCCTGCGGAAAAAATTTTTTTTAAAGGGCTATATTTTTTCACCCTGAGGGCTTTTTGGAAAATTTTTTTTTGGGGGGGCCGGGCCCCCCCCCCCCCCCTTATATACGTCCCTGGTGTATGCGTGTGTGAATGGGAAAAAGTGTGTTTTTTAATAAAAAAAATAAAAAAATTATAAATATTCGTAAAATAAGTTCAAATAAGCACGAAAGGGAAAAAAAGCATGAAAACTCAAAAAAAGCAAAAAAAGCATAAAAAATGCAATCTCAATGCACTTAGTTTTTCCTAATTCGTATAGAAATTAAATATCTAATGGTTGCTTATAAAATTGAGCAATAAGCATTTTGCTTAAAATCCGGTCTCTAGTAATTACCACCCCCCCCCCTGAGATTTGAGAAAAATACTTTTCCTGGAAATTAAATATTATTTTTAACTTACAAATTGAACCCACCTTAGTATTATTCCCAAGAAAGCTACTCCTCATAGTAACCACAACGTATCAAGTCTGACATTAATGACGGAAGAGATATATTCTGGTAAACAAGTACAGAATGCAGCTTTAAATTACCGAAAGTAAGAGAAAGTTGAGTGTAGTGAGACTAGTCACACCAGATTACTTCCCCTCCCCAAAAAAACTCTGTATCTGCCCTTGAGCCAAAAGATGTTAATATATTTATTTAAAAATCTAATATGACTGTCGCACAGCACACACAACGTGAAGATCCTACAAAATCTCGACATCGAATTTTTGACATGAATTCAATACTTTCTCTCTCTATATATCTATATTAACACATATAGAAGCAAGAGAAAGTAAAAAGAACGTAATCAAAAATATTAAGTTAAAAATTTTCATTTCCTTGAGAACTTTTAATGAACGAGTTTCAATGGGACCAGGGCCGCAGACAGACTTGACGGGCCCCGGGGCTACTTACTAATACGGGCCCCCCCCCCACAAAAAAAAAACTTTTCTTTTTAGTATATAAAAGGCTATTGTGGCCTTCATGCCAACAATTTTTTACACAGTTTTTGAGACAACTTTTGAAATAGTTATACCTAGCTTAAAATATTTATTTAAATAAAGTTATTTAAAATTTTTTCAAAATTTCCTAACCAAAGAGTTACAATAATTTATCGAGGCCAGATCCGGACAGAGAAATTCGGGGGAAATATGGGGGAATGGAAAACTTTTTGAAAAGCCACTGAAATTGCGTTTTTAGCTATCCTGAGTCGTGAAAAAGATCAAACTTGATTTGAGGTTAAAAGGCCCGGGCCCCCCTGAAGCAAAAAATTTCAAGAAAATGATAGGAAAAAAAATTTCTAGTAAAAGATGATTTTTTTGAATTGAAATTTTAAGATTTGAGCTTAAAGGGCCCGGGCCTCTTGAGGAAAAAATTTCAAGAAATGATATTTTTTTAAATTGAAATTTTAAGAATTGAGCTTAAGGTGCGCGTCTCGAAAAGTCGTTAGAAAGCTTTTGACTACCGAGTTCCTCTAGGCGGCAAGAGATGGCGTTAGTGTTCCCCATAGGAAAACAAGGGACAAATTGCATTTCATTCTAGACTTTCCAGCTAATTAATTAAAGGCAAAAAATTAATTATTTTTTAACACAATGATTACTAATTTAATTATCTATAAGATATAGAGCTCCTTTTTTTAAAATATCTTTTATTTAATGCGATTAATCTAAAAAATTTTTTTTTTTTCGAAAATCTAAAAAAGGGCTTCTATAAGTTGTAGATATTTTAAATAGCTTTAATTCAAAAAAAATTTGAGGTCGATAGCTTCTAAATTGTGGCCGCTGGATAGTCCCAAAATTAGCACCCCGAGACGCGCACCTTAAAGGCCCGGCCCCCTGAGGAAAAAATTTCAGGAAAATGATTTTTTTGAATTGAAATTTTAAGATTTGAGCTTAAAGGGCCTGGGCCCCCTGAGGAAAAAATTTCTGGAAAATGATTTTTTGAATTGAAATTTTAACCATGAAACTAAATTTTCATTCGAATTTTAAGGTGGGAGCGCAATGGGCCCGGCCCCCCGGAGGGCTTGGGCCCCGGGATAGCCCCCCTGCCCCCCCTGTCTGCGGCCCTGAATGGGACACACTGTATATTTATATGAAAGTGAACTTGAGACGCTAGAGCAAAGCGAAAGCTCCACTGGTTGATTGTAATCGATTCTGCCAGTAAATAACCCAATATATTATGACATACCCACTTCTAGCAGGAAAAGGATGAACCCCACCCCCACCCCCACCCACCCAGCGTGAAGGGAAAGCAAAGACGGAATGAATCAGGCAGCATTCAGAAGCTATTTGCCAAGCATTCATTATCTAAAAACGAATTGTTATACTTTGTAACCTCTAATTTCAATTGAATTGCCTATCAATCACTTGAATGGGATCTAAATGGCCTTAGAAACCTAAAAAAAAAAAAACACCTTAAATAAAAATCTGGTGTGACTGGTTGCACAGCACACAACTTTGATAATTGAAAGTTGTGTTCTGGTTTATCATACCAGATTTTTTTGTGTTGAAATATATTCAGTTTCCGCCGATATTTTTTTTTATTTTTTCTTTAAAAAAAACATACACACTATTTTCTCATTCACGCTCACATTCACACAGTCTTTTCGGCAACTTAGACCAAATAAGACTGACGATAACGGTTAATTATTATAATAATATATCTATTGGGGGTCCAGGCATTTCTATTTAAGCCATTTTGTAGCCAAATGGCTTGAATAAAATCATCGGACTGCCTGGTGTCCGAACCCGCGACGTTCGGTATAGAAGGTAGGCACGCTAACCCATATACCAAGCCCGAGGGCTTCGGCCGATATATTAGAATTCAAGACGTAAAATTTATAAAATATTTATATTTTGTTACCATGGCAACCATTTCTCCTATATTTCCTATGAAGAACAAGAGTAAAGTGGTCTTCAGAAGATTTCAAGGGCAAAATGAGAATATATATTTTTAAAGAGCATCTAAAAAATAGTTGATTTATGAATTTTAATCAAAATCGATGGAGGGAATTTTGAAAAAATCGAAAAAAAAGTACATCAGTAAAGTACTAGTATTCTTTGGCCGATTTTGTTCAAAAGTTTTGTCTCACGCCTCAGGGAGGTCACACAGACACACAGACAGACCATTTTGTGGGACCCGCTTTTTTTGGACTTAAAGGACCTCAAAACATGTATTTCCATATTTAAATTGCATCTTTAGACAACGATAACAAATCCTTTTCTGGTGCCAGAGTGAAGTTGATCGACGTTGGAATATTTCGTTATATGGTGTTCGGTGTATGATGAAATTCTTCATCATCGACATTAAAATCGATACGGAGTGACGGCATTTGGGATATTCGTCTAGCTCTGGAGTAAAATGTTATATTAATAATATCGGTTCGTCCAGGTGAGTATGAGGATGGCAAACACGAGTTGCCCGAACGACTTGAATTTCTTATAATTTCTGCTCCTTCGGCTTGTTACTTTTTTTTATATGTGGCATCTAATTCTAGTATGTTCCCCAAATACCCGAAAAAAGAAGAGAACGTTGAAATGATATCGGTGAAGCGATATATGGACCCTGTTATGCAATGGTGTGTCAAAGACCAAACATTGAGTTTTGAGAAAATCAACAATAAAGTTTTTTGTTTACATTGGATTATATAATTTTTCTTGTCAATTGTGCAAGTAACATTAAAATATAAATTTTTTTTAAGACATATTTCATAAAAAATACTATTAATTAAAGCATTTGAAACAATATTCCGTGCTTAACTCGATTTTGAATTTTTTGGTCTTTGACACACTCATTGCATAACAGGGGTCCATATATAAATATATTTACAAAAAAATATATTAATACTAGGGTCCGACCGAAACAAGATTTTCAGCCGAAACCGAAACAGAATATTCGGCTCAACCTTAGTTTCGGCCGAAACCGAAACTGGTATTTCCTATAAAAATTTTTTTTTCATTTACCTTTTTACTTTCTCTTACCTATATATGTAATATATATAGAGAGAGAGAAAGTATTGGATTCATGTCAAAAATTCGATGTCGAGATTTTGATGGATCTTCACGTTTTGAGGTCCCCTGAATCCAAAAAAAGTGGTTTTCGCGACATGTGTCTGTCTGTCTGTGTGTCTGTGTGTGTCTGTGAACAAAATATCTCAAGAACGAAAGAGCTAGGAGGTTGAAATTTTATATTTAAGTTAGGCACTTCATGGGACGTGACACGAAGCTTTTTGAACAAAATCGACCAAAAAGTACTAGTACTTTACTGATGCACTTTTTCAGTTTTTTCGATTTTCTCAAAATTTGCTCCAACGATTTTTTTTAAAATTCAAAAATCAATTATTTTTTAGATTCTCTATAAAATGTATATTCTCATTTTGTGATTGAAATCTTCTGAAGACCACTTTACTCTTGTACTCCATAGAAAAGATAGGAGAAATGGTTGCCATGGTATCAAAATATAAATATTTTCCCATACTTATAAATTTTACATCTGAATTCAATTGTACCCTACTGTCGGAAACTAAATACATATCGACACAAAAAATCTGGTGAGACAAGCACAGTACACAACTTTCGATTATCGAAGGTAAGAGAAAGTTGTGTGCTGTGCGCCAGTCACACCAGATTTTTTTTTGAATTTTTTTCCCTCCCGTGAAAATCGTTCTACCTTTTTTATAGGGAGACTATTTTTTTTTTCTCCCTCAAGTGTAAATCATTTGACCTTTTTTTTTTTTTTTGCATGCGAGTCTCATCCCATTTTTTTTCAGACTCTGATTTCGGCTACTTTTTGGCCGAAACCAGGATTTTTGGCCGAAACTGGCCGAAACCGTAACCGAAACCGAATATTCGGTCGGTTCCTAATTAATACATATTAAAGACGATAATTTTATACAAAATATTTCTAAATTGTATCCAACTAAACCTTTAATATATGTATGGAAAATTGTGTGGTTTTATGAAACCACGATGCAAGTTTTTTCGGATCGTAGGTGTTTAAGTGAAAATTTTCAGAAAATTATTCAATTAAGGGTATTAAAATCGCGTTTTTAATCTTAACTTAATAATTGGAAAATAGGAAATCAATAGACGCATGTTAAAAACAGAACAATTATTCAAGATTTGAATCATTTTAAATTATTTTAAAAATTATATAGTAAATTTCAATTTTCCTATTTTTGTCGTCACGGCTTGTGACGTCATGGCTTGTAGCGTCACGGGCTTTGACGTAACGGCTTGTAACACGACATGCTGATAGAACGAAAAAATTTGAGGGGATTCATATAAAAGTTCCACTTTAAAAAATCTGGTGTGACTGGCGCACAGCACACAACTTTCTCTTACCTTCGGTAATCGAAAGTTGTGTTCTGTGCTTGTCACACCAGATTTTTCGTGTCGTTTTTTTTTTTTTTTTTTTTACATATATTTAGTATCCGCCGGTATATTGGAATTCAAGATGTAAAATTTATAAGTATGAATATAAATATTTATATTTTGATACCATGGTAACCATTTCTCCTATCCTTCCTATGAAGTACAAGAATAAAGTGGTCTTCAGAAGATTTCAATGACAAAATGAGAATATACATTCTAAAGAGCATCTAAAAAATAATTGATTTTTGAATTTTAAACAAAATCGTTCGAGTGAATTTTGAGAAAATCGAAAAAAACTGAAAAAGTACATCAGTAAAGTACTAGTCTTCTTTGGCTGATTTTGTTCAAAAGCTTCGTGTCACGTCCCAGGGGGACCTAACTTAAATAACAAATTAAATATAAAATTTCAACCTCCTAGCTCAATTCCTTCATGCTTAAAAAAAATTTGAATTTCAAAAAATTAAATATTAAGGCTTATACGAATCCTGAGTAAATCTCCACAGCCATAAAACATCAAATTAAGGCTTATATATTGCAAAATAAAAAAAAATTTAATTATAAAGCCTCTATATACATTATTTATTATTTTTGGAATTAAATTCAATTAAAATAGTAGAATTCAAGTTGTAATATAATTTTAAAAGAACAATCAATTTTTTAAGACAATCGATGAAAAGAATATGATAAAATCACATACGCTAGGCTATATTTTAGAGGCCGTAGGGCGCCTATGCCGGTTTCGGGGGGCGCCTGGGGCGGGGGGCTCGCGCCCCCCTCGCCCCCCTGGTTACGCCACTGGTCGCGGGTTCGGACCCCAGGCAGTCCTATGATTTAATTAAGCCACTTGGTTACCAAATGGTTAAATAAGAATGCCTGGACCTCAAATAAATATATATTATATAAATACGAGTATCGTTTAAAGTCTTAAATGGCCTAAGTTGTCGAAAAGAGTGTGTGTATGTGTGTGTGAATGTGAATGAGAAAAAAAGTGTGAACGTTTTTTTAAAAAAAATCTGGTGTGACTGGCGCACAGCACACAACTTTCTCTTACCTTCGGTAATCGAAAGTTGTGTTCTGTGCTTGTCACACCAGATTTTTTGTGTCGACATATATTTAGTTCCCGACAGTACGGAACATTTGAATTCAGATGTAAAATTTATAAGTATGGAAAAATATTTATATTTTGTTACCATGGCAACCATTTCTCCTATCTTCCCTATGAAATACAAGAGTAAAGTGGTCTTCAGAAGATTTCAATCGCAAAATGAGAATATACATTTTAAAGAGCATCTAAAAAATAATTGATTTTTGAATTAAAAAAAAAATCGTTGGAGCAAATTTTGAGAAAATCGAAAAAAAACTGAAAAAGTACATCAGTAAAGTACTAGTACTCTTTGCCTATTTTGATTAAAAGCTTATTTTTCCGGTCCCGGGAGATGTTTAGTTTAAATATAAAATTTCAACCTCGTAGCTCAATTCCTTCATGCTTAAAATTGAACACACACACCCACCCACACACACACCCACACGACAGACCATGTCGCGAAAACCACTTTTTTGGATTCAGGGGACCTCAAAACGTGAAGATCCATCAAAATCTCGACATCGAATTTTTGACATGAATCCAATACTTTCTCTCTATATATATATTTACATATATACATAGGTAAGAGAAAGTAAAAACACACACAGATAGATAGATTTGAGAAGTAAGATAGTCATAAACCAGCAAAATGGCGTCGAAATCCGGAGTGAATGAAAATTTCTCCCGTGTCAAAGCATTTCTATGAATAATGGAGCTGAGAATGAAGAGTTTGATTCTTAGCACCCAACAAGCACCAGTTCCAGCTCTAATTACAACATCGTAAGAGTATAGACATATTTTAATATCAATAACCTCTGTTTTGTGGCTTGTGACTATTTCGGATGGAGAGTATTTAACATGTGGCGTTGACAGTACATATGATAATTATAATATAATTACGCGCGTTGTCGTAAAAGTCACGGCAAGCAAATATTTTTTTTTTCCCCACCGATTGAATAATTAATTTGTTTCAATTAATGTAAAACACTCAACTACAAAAACAAACATGCAAATAAAAAAAAAGTTTACAAAAGGACAAAGTTTAATCAAAATCTGAACAAAAGAGACAACAACAATTTATAACAAAATACCTATGGCTATATTATAATCAATATTATAACGATGTGGAAAGACATGTTGCCGTGTACCGATTAATTTTAATAGAGTATATTTATTTTACCCCACACTCACATCAGACAGACTGTTTAAATTTCCAATGGATATAAATATTGATATTACAGAAATTAATGAAAAGGAATGCAGTCAGGTCTTATTTAATAAAACTCCTTTATTAAAAGACGTTTCGGCCAATTTTATTGTGCCATCTTCAGTTTTTTAGAAAATAGAGGTGTTAATTGGTCTGTCCATAGGCCAGTCATATACAATGCAAATATATTTGCTATGTTATTTTATATATAGGTTATTGTATTTGACTAGCCAATGAACAGACCAATTAACTCCATTTTGCCCTCGGGGCTTGGTGTAGAGGTCTAGCGTGCTAACCTCGTATACCAAAAGTCGCGGGTTCGATCCCAGGCAGTCCGATGATTTTGATTTAAGTCATTTGGATACCAAATGGCTTAAATAAGAATGCCTAGACCCCCAATAGATATTATCATTCATAACGGTTATCGTCTAAAGCAGTGGTTCCCAACCGGTGTGCCCCGGCACCCAAGGGTGCCGCGAGAATGCCTAAGGCGTGCCGCGAAATATTTAGATAAAAAAAAAAATAAAATAAAGAGGCGAAAAAATAAAGTTTTTCTAAAAAAAAGGTCAAATGATTAAAATGGAAGCGGCAAAATTTTCCGTAGATCGAAAAAAATAAAGTTTTGCCAAAAAAAGGTCAAATGATTTTCACGCAAGGGAAAAAAATTTGCCCCAGGGCGGAAAAAAATTTCGATTTGATAGGGGAAAAAAAGGAAGGGTGACGCTAGTGTGTAATATTATTCCCAACGCACCTTTGGGGTGCCGTGGACTTCAAAAAGGTTGGGAAACGCTGGTCTAAAGTCTTATATGGCTTGAGTTTGCCGAAAAGATTGTGTGAATGTGAGTGTGAATGAGAAAAAAGTGTGAATGTTTTAAAAAAAAAAAAATAAATAAATAAATAAATAAATAAATAAATAAACGGTCCATATATATTTTTAATTTACAAAGTATTGATGGCTATCGGGGGGACGTTCCACACGCTGATAGTTCGGGGTCATTAATTGAAAACTGAATAGTTTTTGAAATAAACAACAAAAAAGACAAATTTCGCTTAATTTCGAAAAAATTAAAAAAATTAAAATAAAATAAAACAAAGATCCTAGAAGTAATAAAAAAAAAAAAATGTAAAAAACTCATTTGTAGAGTATACGAGGGAGTCTTGGGGAAGTCATTCCCCAATTTTTTCTGATTACAATAGCCTACTTTCTCTCTCTGGCCTTGTATAGGAGAAAGTAAAAACGACAGGAGTAAAAGTATCGCTTCCAAATGACCAGTCTTACTCAAAACTCTTCGATTAGGTATATTAGTCTAAGTTTATGTTTACATTTTCATTTAATTTGACGTTTCGATATTCTTATTTAATTCTAAGATATTCCTTTTTCGAAATTCCTATGGCTAAAATAATTTGCTCTTTTGCGACAATACGAGGTAAACGAAATCCACATCTTTTACCCTTATATTTACATATGAATTTCAGAATTCTATTAATATGCACGAGAAGTACTTGTCTTTGAATTCACTCTCTCTCTGATATGCTGATCCATATTTGAAAGGGGACTTAATTAAACTTTTATTTCCAATTTCATTCTCATAATCTGACTCTACATGTATTTTAAAATCCTCCTGATCTTGAGTCTTTACTAAAACTGAAATTAACTCTTGATTAAATAAACCTTAAAACCACTATGATAATAAAGGTTTTTTTTTTTTTTTTTTTTTTTTTTAGGGGTGGGTGTGCTCAGGGAGGTATCTGCTGCTGATCTTATTCGAATAAAAAAAAATAATAATAAAATATAATCTTTGATTTTACTAGAAAATTTATTTATAAAATTTAAATTTTTATATATGAGTTTAATTTATAAAAATTGAGAAAGAAAGAGAATTGTACATAAATAATTAATATATCTCCCCCCCCAATTGAAAAAAAAGATAAAAATTTCTTAAGCGCTTATCTTGCTTATCTTGAAGACGAAGAGGGAAGCGGCGTCGACCTCGTAGGCGGCAGCTCTCTCTTACCTCCAGGTATTCTTGATTTATATTTATATTTATTTATTTATTATATAGATCTATATGAGTATATGAAAATATGTATATTTATTTTCTAGTGCACTTTTGAACGAAGACATCAGCGGCCTTCAAGCAGCTGAAGCTCAATGATGCCTCACCGGCTATTAAGAGAGCGAGAGAGTCCTTTTTTTATTTCTCCGTATTTTGATAAAAAAAAAAAATGACAAAAACATTGATAATTTATAAAAAAAATAATTCTCTTCCTTCTCTTTTAATTAATTGATAAAGAATAAAACAAAAAAAATATACTTTTCTTTGATAACGTTGTGTCCTCAACCTTACCAAAAAAAAAAAAATTTTTAAGAGCAGTAATAAGTAAAAAAAATTTTTTTTTTATGATTATATCTAAATGTAGCCCTAGTACTCTATTATACTATATAAATATATCTATTTAAATTTATTTATTTATTTATTTATCATTTTGACCACCCCATTTTTTTTCCCTCTTAAAAAAACATAAATTAAAATAAGAAATTAATAAAACTTTATTTTCCCTGAATTATATTGCATTATACTGTTATATTCTGAGATTATTGACAACCATCGTTTTATTTTATCTTTTAGACATGGGTCCTGAATAGATGAAGGAGGAGATAAGTAATAAGTTAAAATATTAGGGAGAACTCTTCTTTAAAGACAGGGAGGTTGTGTTTGAGGCTGTGGGGAAGGAGGCGACAAAGGTATGACATTCCCTGGACTGGACTGATGGGGTACATTGCCGCCCCAGTATGCGTTTCCCTGTTGCTTTTCCTCTTCTGATCTCACTGGCTGCTGAGTGGGCATGGCATAAAGAAGCTGCTGTTCTAAGAGCATCGGTTCTTCCATCTGAAGTCTTAGGAGTACTAATAGGCGACTGGTTATGATTTATTTGAGTAGAAGACATTGCAGGAGCAGAATTAGTTGAATTAATTGGAAAATTGTTATTATTTATTCTAGGTGGATATTGAAAAGACATGGTTAGATTATTATCCTGTTGAGTATTTAAGTTTGAATAAAACCGATTATCTTCTTTATTGTTGTTTCGAGAGTATCTTCTATTATTATTATAGTTATTCCAACCTGTAGATTGAACATTAGGATTAAATGTACTATCAACCATTGTTGGAGCTTCTAATTGATCAATTTTTATAAGCGCGTCTCGAAGAGCTTGATATTCCTGAGGAGTACTAATCAAAGCAGCCTGAACGTGGCTCTCGAATTGATTAATAATGGTTGATAACCGGGTTTGTTCATTAGAAAGATAAACAATATTTCGTATCCATTTATACGAATTTTCTAAATATGATACCCGAGACAATTGAAAGCCAGGTATATATTTTCGAGCATGGTAATTTTGAATAAATCGACTCTGAGCATCCATACTCCAGAATCGTTGTAAAAGGCCTGCTCCAATTCCCTTAGATCCGAAAAATTGTAATCATTGGCCCGAAACCATTCCAGAGCCGGTCCACTGAGACAAAAACTAAAAAGATCAGGTGCCTGATAAGGATCTAATTTGTATTTATAGACCATCTTCATAAATTCGCACCAGGTCTGCTGTGGATTTTGTTGCGAAATATCAAGTTGTCCACTACATTTTGCTCGTTCCGCCCAGAGAATCTTAAATTCTTTTTATATGATTTACCTGTTGGGTGGATTTATTTAAAGCAGAACTTATTTCCTTCCTAACTATATGCTGGAGATTTGATTCTTCGGCAGATTTATGCTGCTCAACCGGAACAGAGGTCACATCAGGTTACCTCCTTGAAGCTCTGTCAACTCGTTTTGTAGTTGACCGATTAATTTTTATTTTTGTTCTAAATTAGCTTGTTTTTTTTTTTCAATATCCCCTCTACAATTAATTTGACAGGATATTTCATGTGGCTCTAAAATTTTTTTCACCGCTTAAATCTACTATTTCCTCTTCATTAATTCTCAGGCGAGTATCCAATTCGGAGGGTAGAGAGGGAGGTGAATAAGTTATATTATTCAATTTTTTCTAGAAATGTTAAACGATTATTCGTGTCCCCTAATTGGACGCTGTAGGCATCTTCAACGTGCGTTTTACTAAAATTAATCTCCGCATTTTGGGAGATTATTTTGAGATTTAATTACCTGTTGCCTCTTTAAATAATCTTATAAAAATTCTGTTGAATTATTCTTACACTCCTAAGTGACACTCATTTATTGATTTTTCAATCGCATCAAACCGGCCGTCCATTTTTAAAGAATAGATCTTCCTACACCTTTGCAATTACTTTATTTAAATAACATATTATTGGTATGAGATCATTTGGAATAGAAGAAAGTTTCATTAGTGGGAAGAGGGTCGAAGCTTAGTTCACTAGGAGGTGAGATTAAGTCTAAAAGATTGGGGTAGCCAATCATTCCCCTCCCGCAACTTCTAAATCCTCCATGTCTAAATAATTAATGGATCCTTCCATTTTAAAATTATTAACTAATATAAGCTTATTATATAATTTAAAATTTCGCCTATTCTAATGCCTATTCAAAATTCCAAGCACCTATCCACCACACTATGATATCTAAAGGTTTTTTTTTTTTTTTTTTTTTTTTTAGGGGGTGGGTGTGCTCAGGGAGGTATCTGCTGCTGATCTTATTCGAATAAAAAAATAATAATAAAATATAATCTTTGATTTTACTAGAAGAAAATTTATTTATAAAATTTAAATTTTTATATATGAGTTTAATTTATAAAAATTGAGAAAGAAGAGAATTGTACATAAATAATTATCATATCTCCCCCCCCAATTGAAAAAAAAAAAGATAAAAATTTCTTAAGCGCTTATCTTGCTTATCTTGAAGACGAAGAGGAAGCGGCGTCGACCTCGTAGGCGGCAGCTCTCTCTTACCTCCAGGTATTCTTGATTTATATTTACTCTTTATTTATTTATTATATAGATCTATAGAGTATATGAAAATATGGTATATTTATTTTCTAGTGCACTTTGAACGAAGACATCAGCGGCCTTCAAGCAGCTGAAGCTCAATGACTGCCCTCACCGAAGCTATTATGAGAGCGAGAGAGTCCTTTTTTTATTTCTCCGTATTTTGATAAAAAAAACATGACGAAAGCATTTGATAATTTATAAAAAAAATAATTCTCTTCCTTCTCTTTTAATTCATTGATAAAGAATAAAACAAAAAAAATATACTTTTCTTTTGATAACGT